>JAAOAS010000169.1:0-158084 GCA_013396035.1 Fusarium pseudocircinatum
TCCTCCTCCTGCGAGAAGGGAGAACTTGGGATATTGATGGATTTATGAGTATATTGGTAAATTTGGTATCTGGCTGGCGTTTGGACTTGATTTGGACAATAGAGTCTCCACGCGAATGCGTTTGTAATTGATTGAATTGAGCTTGAATTCATTTGGCCAGCAAGTTCAATAATGAGAATGAGCTTGAATGTGAGGCTATTCTAATGAGGTGCTGTCCCTGACGATCACTTCGATAAGATAAGGTCACGTGACATCCAAATCAAGTGGAAGGCAGCTTCATCATGCGGCCTCTTTACTCTGCATCATTCACAACAACAAAATGGCGACAGAGGACGAGCGCTACAGGCAGTCCAGCCAATATCGGCTGTGGTCGTTCACACCGGCAAACCTTCAAGAACTGCGCGCAAAGACAAACTCCCTCGCGCGAGAACAGATCGCTCCCCGACTTGCGACAGATCCTCCGCCCGACTTTCTCACCCCCGAGGAAGAGATACGCCTCGTCAAGTTCTTCACCGTCGAGCTTATTCGCGCGGCTACATTCTGCGAGCTTCCTACCGAGATTCGAGCGACGGCCGCTATCTTTCTGCGACGATTCTACGTGACCAACTCGGTCATGACCTACCCTGCGACCGACCTCCTCAAAACATCACTCTTCTTCGGATGCAAGGCTGAAGGCTTCTTCTACAAGCTAAATGCGTTCTCGGATAAGTTCCCAAACACAACTGGCGAGCAGATTCTGGCGGGAGAGTTTCTTCTCTGTCAGGGAATCCGCTTTGCTTTTGATGTGCGACATCCGTTCAGAGCGCTCGAGGGTGCCATCCTGGAGTTGAGAAGGAAGCTACCGGACGAAGAGACGCGAATCGGTAAAGCGCACGCCCGAGCGCGAGAGATCCTCAAGTTCAGTCCTCTAGTGACAGACGCATATTTCCACTATGCGCCGAGTCAAATCATGATGGCGGCGCTTTCCATAGCAGACCATGAACTGCTCGATACTCTGATCCCGACTCCTGGTCAAGGCGGGAACGCTAGTCAGGAATCAGCATTTGCAAACATGCGAGACAAGATTCTAGGAGCTGTAGACGGCTGCCGCAAGATGCTTGAAGAGGAACCTCCCGAGAGAATGACAGAGTATTGGGGCACGGTACGTTTAAAGCTTGTTACCCGAACCATACTGATAGGAGTAGCCCGAGATTGTCAAAGCGATGAAACCACTCCGAAAGAAACTGCAGAAATGTCGTGATCCCGATCGAGCGAACCTGGTCAATCTTCAACGAGCGAGACGAGAACAAGTTATGAACAAAGAGAAGAAGGCGGCAGCCAACGCGGACGGCACAGTATTTGGGGATGATCTCCGAGAGACAAAGAGAGTGAAACTGGAAAACGCCGATCCATTTGGACCTCCTCTCTGAGTTGCCCAGTTAATTGGTGAACAATCCTTTCACCTACGACCAAACCAATCGGCATCTGCCAACAATTTTGCCAAAAACTTTGCGACAGTCTGGACTCTGAACCATGTCCGGCCATTTTTCACCGATGCATGAGCTGACCAACATCCCTTTTTACCCTTGGCGTTGCATTGGCCGATTTACAGTCCAAGGGAGCTCTTCATCACCCTATGAAACAGCTGGAATGCAACGCTAGCAGTGCCGAGCGCCTTGGCGGCGTCTTCAATTGAGTGAGGATCAGTCAAAACAAAAAGGCGGCTGTGTACAAAAACTGAGCTTTGCTGTTGGGCGATGGCCTAATAAATATCTATGACGATATCACGATACCCGATCGGCTGTGGAGTGTGGGGATCCGGGCTGAGGAAGTTTGCAGCCTAGTCCGAATTGACTCCAAGCCCAATGAGATTTTCCGGATATTACCAGCAAGAGCATGAAGCTATTGAACTGTGTAGGTTGTCTGTTACGCGGTTCGCCTTGAACCGACACAACAAACAGGCTTTTTTCTCAGGTTCAGGTTCGATACGAGGCAGGACTAGTTACAGTAGCAAATGGAAATCTCTCGCCTTGTCCAATTGAATGCACGTCTCTTCCATGGTGCGACTCCAAACTGCAACTCCCGGAGACACAGCTTCCCCGGCTTTCGGCACACGGCAAGCCACGACAGACTCAGAGTCTCTTCCAACCCTTGACCTCGTCTCAGACCAAGAGCCTTGGCGTGGGCTGAGTAGCACTTCACCATTCTGGCCATTGATGACGCCTGAGCTCTTGGTCTATGTCATTGACTCTGTTTTGAGTCTGGTCTCGCGAGGGGGGGCTCGTGCTGGGCGAAGCTTTACCAATTGGCCAGGATGCTGCCATGAGAAGCTAACGAGCTTGTCTCTCGAGGAGTTCTTAAGCTTGAGTCCCCCCCCCGTGTTTTGGGTCTCGGGTTCGTGTTGTTTATCCAAGATTAACTCTGTCTAGTCAATCATCAAAATGAAGCTGCAGTCTCTTGTCGCCCTCGCCCTCTCGGGCTATGCCACTGCCCAGAGCCGTGTCAACCTCACTGCTGCTCTTGAGTCTGAGAACTCTACCCTCTCTGAACTCAGCGGTATGTTGTTACTGTATCTCATCTGTCGATGCAAACTGACCGTTTAGGCCTTCTCCGTGCCCAGCCCAGTCTTCTCAGAGACCTTGGTCGTCTTAGGAATGTCACCATCCTGGCCCCAAGCAACGATGCCATCAAGGACCTCCTCAATGACACCGCTGTCGCCCGTATGGTCGAGAACGACCCCAGCTCCGTCGCTGCTATCCTTCAGTACCACGTTCTGAACGGTACCTACTATGCCAGCAACATCAGCGACACACCTGCTTTTGTCCCCACGCTCCTCAACAACGCGACTTATGCCAATGTCACTGGTGGACAGCGTGTCGAGGCCCTGGCCAAGGGCGATACTGTCAGCTTCTACAGTGGTTTCCGCCAACAGTCCAATGTCACCAAGGCTGTAAGTCATCCAATTGATCAACCACAGCACTTACTAACACACTCAGGACCTCAACTTCACTGGTGGTGTCATCCACATCATCAACAAGGTCCTCGCCGTCCCCAAGAACCTTTCCGACACGGCCATTGCCGCCAACCTCTCCGCCGTTGCTGGCGCTCTCACCGAGTCCAAGCTCGTCACAAACCTCACCAATGAGAAGAACATCACTGTCTTTGCTCCCAGCAACAGCGCCTTTGCCAACATTGGCTCTGTCCTCTCCAACTTGAGCGAGTCTGATCTTGAGAGCATCCTCAAGTACCATGTTGTCAACAACACTCTTGGCTACAGCTCTACCCTCAAGAACGGTTCTCTTACCACTTCTGAGGGTGAGAAGCTCAACATTGTTGTCCACAACGGTACCGTCTGGGTCAACGAGGCCAAGGTCATTGTTCCTGATGTCCTCATCGCCAACGGTGTCGTCCATGTCATCGATGCGTAAGTCACTCCACCAGCTTTCACAAACCCAACTAACATATTCAGTGTCCTCAACCCCGACAAGCCCTCTGCCACCGCCAACCCTACCGCCAGCACTCAGGAGGCCGCTTTCTCCGGCGCCAGCTCCGTCAGCGACATCCCCTTCACATCGGGTGTTCCCGAGAACACAAACACAGCTGCGGCCACTGGCCTGTCGCCTTCGACCTCCACTGAAGGCGCTGCCCAGGCCACTGCTGCCATTGCGCTCGGTGCCCTTTTCGGTGGTGCTGCTCTTGTCATGAACTTCTAAGCTTGGTCGGATTAATGGTTAATGGTTATGTAAATGGTATGGATTAATGGATTATATTAATGAGGGATTGAATATATGATTTGACCCACGGCTTGTGCCTTGTAGTGAAAGTTTAATCGTCGATGCTCGCGAAGCCACGGCAAATGCCACAAACGTGACTCGTTAAACCTCAATAGCAGGTCCCTCATCTCCGTAGATCGGATCTTTCCGAAACCACTCCACGTTCTCGATGGCCTCCACCTTTTCCTCATCGCCTTTTTCCCCATAGCACATATCCCAATCGCAACCCTTAGGATAACTCCCGACCATCTCAAACCCGCCGTCCAGATCCTCCAGCAGCCGATGCCCCACTCCCACGGGCACAATAACAACATCGCCCGTTTCCACCACCGGCTCAACCCTCCCCTCATTGTCCTCGCCACCAAAGCATAAGCGGGCTCTACCGTGGCTTATGCAGAGGACCTCGTGGGTCGTGCTGTGGAAGTGTGTTTGGGAGTACATTGTGTAGCGCCACTGTGGTGTTACCACGTTGATTGAGGTTAGGTGCGCTTCGATCTTTGATGCGGTTATGGGAGTTTCGAAGGCGGCGTGGTAGTGAAGAAGGGGTTTTTGGTGGATGCTGCAATTGGGGATTAGATTGTGAGATGGGATGAGATGTTTGGAGACGCGGAGAGATGAGAGTGGTGTCAGAGACATTGTGAGTAGTTTTTGAGTGTTGTAGTTTGAAGATGTGAAGAATTGGGCGATACTGTGATGTTATTGAGCTGTTGATGAATAAAGGAACGATTCCACCTGACGTCATTATTTCATCTTTAGGGTAGGTCAATGAAGCAATCACCATCACATCTTGACAAACCCTCCAGCAACTAAAGTCACTCACGCACATTACAGTCGACTATCGATAACAGAACTCAATGACAAAATGCGATACCTACCCGGAACCCAAGCATTTGGCGCTTCCCCACGATCGGGACCCAAGTGGCGGCCCGGGGAGGCTTCCGGTATTGGCACAGCCAAGTCCGCTTTGTCCGGCTGGGCATTAGCACCCTTGACGATAGCTAGAGGCAATATTATAAACATGCTCACCGAAATTCATGTGTAACTAAGACGTCTCTATGGATAGTTTACGAGCCGCCTCTAAAGAAGAGGTTATGCCCCGAGCCTGATCAGAAGAATGATACGGAGTCGTTTTCGTAAAGCAGTCCGGATTACCAGAAAAGCCTACATAATTGTTAAATAGTTCGAGAAGAGAAATTATTAATAAATTTAATAACTTGTGCACTTTCATGGACCGCAAGACGCGATTGCAACGGATTTAATGGACGAACTCACAAAATATAACCTAGACAGCTCAACGAACACGAGAGTCCCATACGCCTGAAAGTTCTTGAAAGAAGAGACAGGCCAGAAGCCAAGTAATGAGGTCAGAAAAGCGTTGCGAGTCCCTTGTCAAGAGCGAAGCCCCAATATCCGCTGTGTACGAGTCTAGAGCGGAATCAGCATCGAAGTTATCTGAGAGGATGTGTTGAGGCCCTTGACATCTGTCAAAAGTTTGGACGAAAGCTATGAGCTCCTGACAGGATACTCGAGATTAGGCTGTATGTAATTAAGCTTAACGCAATGGAGAACAGTGCACAGGTAGTCTGCGGGATTGGGTGGAATATGGTCATTACGGATAGGGAGATTAGCTGGGCGATGATGGACTATTCCCCCATGGTATCAATTCACTAGATTGACTATACGACGAATCGGAAAGCAGCTGTCAGGTATCTGTATGGGTTTATTAATAGTCCCTGCAATTCGTAGATGTCCTGGTGACCATTGCCTAATTCTTGAGAACGTCAAGGTCGAGCTTGGATCCTGTTTTCCAGTACAGGGGACATTTATCGCCTTCATGACTCAATCACTGGAACAGGTAACCTTATCGTTGCATTGAAACGATAATGTCATGTGCTGAATCGCGTCAATCTTCAATGCAACCAAAGAGACACCCAGACTCGTTAGATCTGCTACCCGCAGCGATATGCTTCTTACCCACCCGGACAAGTTACTTCATAAAGGAACAATCTGCGTATTTTCGAGGCCAAAGCTTTCGGAAGATCACTGAGAGTAGCTTAAAAGGTGGAATAACAGCGAACACTTTGCACAGTGTGTCAACGCCACGCGAGATGCTTACCAGATCTGCTTCACGGCCACTGACAGACGCAGGGGTTCTGACCACATGGAACATCTGCAAGCAATCTAGAACACGTTGTCAAACAATCAGGGGTGAACAGTGCACCAGTCGAGGTTGCATTTCTAGCGATGGCAAGGGTGATATGCAAGTAACCCATGTCGATGGAGGCCTACAAAACATTAAAGCCAGCAAACCACGGGCGAAGTGACATAATTGTAGTCAAATAATAACTACGAAGTGGAGAGGGCATTAATCATTGCCAAGTCAACGATGACAGAAGGCTTCCTGCCAGATTCCTTAGTGACCGTTGATGTAACAGCCCTAGGATCATGACTAGGCTAGCTATCAATCTGTACAAGGCTAGCGGTCTGGACAGGTCTTAGCTTCTAGTGTCAAAAGCTTCACCGAGGCGAGGATGGAAATGGATCACCTCCGCAAAACGCTACAATAGTACGAGAACCTTGTTTCCCAAGAGCGAACCTGTTCTGTTCAATCGTCCGAAGCTATTAAATTGCATGTGAGAATGGACCGCGCTCGGAGTAATGTAATGTTTGCTTGCTTCTGATAAGCTTTTGGAAATTTCCTTGTCTTCGGTTGAATTGCCGCGTTGAGCTGAAACCTGGGGTAGGATCGGACCAAGCTAACCCGAGTTTTACCAGGCAGATTTGAGTTCTGATGAAGCACAAAAACTCAGGAATAAAGGGGCTTGGTTACGGAATGATTCCGTTGCAGAATCATGCATTTGGCTGACTCGAAGTCGAGCGTCTTCAAGAGTGAATTGCTGATCACTTCCATTCTCACATTTAGAGCCAAATCTCGAGATGATTTTCACTTACAGCCCAGCCAATCCTTGGCGAGACAGGGATCGGGCCGTTGGCACATGCCAAGCTGATTGGCTGATTTGAAGTGTCAAGGATCCTTTGCTCTAGACTAAAGACGACCTTCCAGAATTGGGGACCTCATCCACGACTTGAAACTCCGGTCTCTTTCTCACCACGAAAAGGAGGTTACCGAAGCCCGGCTGTCCCATGCCGTTTAGTGCGGTTCCTGATATTTCAGCCCAAACTAAATTACCCTCCCAGTGACAGTCCAAGTTACGAGATGCCCCAAACAAACCTGAGCCTGCGCCAATTAATACACTAAAGTTATTAGCACCCCTGGCACGTACAGGGACACAGACTTGTAGGCGATGTGACGCTGTATCTGGAAGAATCCGGATCATCCATGTTTTAACTCCCTTCCAAATTGACGGGACGAACGCAGTGGGGGTTGCGCTGATCCCTTGAGACGATGACTGTAAGGCCCAGGTTTAAAGAGAGAGAACCCCTACTTCTGGCCCGAAGTCAATTCTGTTAAATATCCCCTGGGGTCCGCACACGCGGGTCGTCCTCCTTGTAAAACGTTTGTCGATCAATATGAAGTGGATTGTGCCTTTTCTGGTGGCCTTTGTGCCCCTGGTAGCGGCACAAAATGCAACGAAAGAGTTGTTGACCAATCTGCCTGCTTGTGCAGTGAGTTAACCCGTCAATTGGGTTGTTTATGCTAACATTGTAGGCTCCTTGTTATGAAGATGCCATCAAAAAGTCGGACTGCAACTCGACCGATGTGAAATGCGTGTGCTCGACCCAAGTCATCATCCAAACAGCAGAGGCATGCGCTGCCCAAGCATGTCACGTCAGAGATAGTCTGAGTACGTCAGCCCCTCCTCTACCATCACCTCTCTAACATGAATAGCAACGCTCAACATGACATACACCTACTGCGAAGTCCCCGTGCGGAACAAGACCCCCATCTTCATCAACGTCACAATCGTCCTCGGCGTGATATCCGGCGTCGCAACCGCCCTGCGTCTGTGGTCCAAATTCTTCTACACCAAGACCGAACTCGGCCTCGACGACCTCTTCATCGTGCTCACGCTCTTCATCGGCATGCCCTCCACCGCCATGAACATACACGGAACCGCCGGCCACGGAGAGGGCCGCGATATCTGGACGCTAGAGTTTGACGACATAACAAAGTTTGGGTTTTACTTTTGGTTGCTCGAGGTATTCTACTTTGCGCAGGTTTCGCTGCTCAAGACGTCGTTGTTGTTCTTTTACTTGAGGATCTTTCCGGGGAATGCGCAAAAGTTGCTGTGGGGGACTATTATTTTCAATAGTGTTTTTGGTGTCCTGTTTATGTTTCTGGCGGCGTTTCAGTGTACGCCTGTGAGCTACTTTTGGCTGAATTGGGATGGAGAGCACAAGGGGACATGGTATGTTGATAATTATAATTGTCGGACTTGGCTAACAGAATCAGCATGAACTCAACTGCCATCGGCTGGGCCAATGCCTCTATCAGTGTCGCCGTGGATGTATGGATGCTTGCAGTTCCAATGTGGTATCTCCGAAAGCTCAAACTGCATTGGAAAAAGAAGATTGGTGTCGCTGCCATGTTTATCGTGGGAACTTTGTAAGTCAATCGCCAATATCAATGAGCCTAGCTAACTTTTCAGTGTCACCGTCGTGAGCATCATTCGTCTGCAATTCCTTGTCGATCTTGGCTCATCTCACAACCCAACGTACGACCAGACCGACATCTCCATCTGGTCAACCGTTGAAATCAACGTCGGTATCATCTGCGCATCCATGCCGGCTCTTCGAGTCATCCTCGTGCGTCTGTTCCCCTCTCTTGGAGGCTCAACCTACGATTCGAGCAAATACAACAACTACGGAGAACATTATGGACGGAAATCACATATCATGAGTCGAAGTCGTGCTCGTGTGGAATTGCCGTCTCATACGGGTGACTCTATACATACGCCTGAGCATGGAGGCATTGAGTTGCAGAGGACGTTTCATGTGCAGTATAGTGAGAACGACGAGCAGAGTATTGTTAATGGAGAGAGTAAGTTTAATAAGACGCAAGTTACGACTCAGATGAGGTCTGAAAGTCCGAGCGATAGGTCTTTGTAGTACGATAGTTGATTGAGACCTTTATAGCAAACTAATGAATACATTCTTAACAAACTGTAAATATCATCTAGTCTGGCTTCTTGGAGGCCTAGATCAATACGTCATAGGGTCAATGCACACGATCATCAAATGCACTGACATGGTGTCTTTGTTGGTTGAGTCCAAGCGATCGGAGAGTAACTTATCAGCCCAACCCATTCCGCGACACAGGTTATGGTAATGCACATACTTGATAGAAATAAAGTCTATAATTACGCGGATCTTATCTGAGGAGGAGTTTGAAGACCAGTCCCTCAAGCTCCTCGAATTTCATTCAATGGTGGCCTTGGTGATGTCGTCTACCGCTACACGCACAAGCCGCACTTCTGCGACTAGTTCGACGCCACTTTGCATTGTCTTGAGAATAATATCAAATTCAACCTGATTCTGAATCTAAACGGGCTATTGTTCTTTATACAGCCAATCGAGATACATAAACCCTTATTGCTTTCTGGTCATTTCAACTCATACTTGCAACGCATCGTATTTCAAGGGCACGCTTTCAGTTTTGTTTCTATCAAGGACAAGTATGAAAGTAAACCAAGAACGATAAATATTCAAAAAGTCAAAGAGAACATGGGCGGCTCTTGTATTGAGGGAGCGGCCATCACCATTCAGCCACAATCGCAAGTTTCACCGATCGACCATGACTGCAATGTGTTTCGGCAGTTTGAAACTTGCAGAGAATCCGTAAATGGCCATCTGAGAAAATATTTCGAATACGTAGGATATGAAAAGAACCGTGAAGACCTTCCTGGCCTTTACACCAGAACTCTTCATCTCCGAGGCTCAGAAACAGAGCGGAGTGCCCGACTTTCACAAACCAACGCTATAAAAGATCTTATCAAGCTCGACGACATTCTTGGGCAGATCAAACAAGAGGAGCAGCCTTACATCAAGGCTATATCTCCATTCATTGTTGCATGGTATGTATCATCTCTCCGTTAGTTTCATCGCTTACAAACTTAGGACGGCCTTTTGCATCACCTTGCCATATGTCACCTCGCAAGACGATCTGTCTGTCTTTTTCAAGATTGGTGCTGTTTCGGGAGCTTTCGCCATCGCTGCTCAGATGGTTCGCAAATTTCTGCAATTGAGGGAGATTACCCCCTTGCAGCACAAGGTGCGAGGACTGGTTCGAGCGTTCAAGAATGGGACAATACGGTACAGGGATTTGGAGGAGGTCATGATTTCGTCGTTGGAATAGCTTTAGTTACATGTAAGGATTAGTTAAGACGAATGCATTACGTCTCATGTGCTCAGATCTTCAGCCCTATGCTGCGCCCTATGTCCCCTGGAGTATCCCGGCGCAGCTGGCTTGGCAAGGATATCTGCTTTCTTGGCTCCCTGGCGCTTTTTGGAGACTGCCAACTTCCTCTTCTGGCCTGTCCTGTAATTAAACGACTTCCTCATCCATCCAGCAGGACCTTGTGCCGCGACCCTGCATCGTGATCACGATCAATCGGATCCACCGTCAATTAGATATGAGCTAGAAAATTGGGGACCGGGAATGAGACTCGAAATTTTATTTTAAGTCTAGCTATGAAGTATAACCTTATTCCTCAGATTCGTTATCCTTGTCAAGCACATGGTTTGCCGGACGCTCAGGGACAAGGAAGACAGCAAAGGATGTCGAAGGGAGAGAGAGGCAGAACATGACAAAGGCGACGATAAGGTTTGTGAGAGATGGTACCTTGGCAGCACCAACACCGAATGCCAAGCATGATCCAAGAGACTCGAAAGATCGGACCAAGCCGACAGCGAGTGTCAGGGTCTCCACGTCCTCGAAGAAAGTTCCGATGATCCAGTACACAAACATGTAATGGGATTCGTTCATGAAACTACCCTATTAGCACTTGTTTTCGCATATATAGACAGATGTGAACTTACCGAAGAAGAACTTGTACGGCGAATCCACGACCGAAGCCAGGGAGGTCCCAATCCAGAGTAACAGCAGGGTTGGCGCTACGATACTCCAACTCCATGGCAAACTGCCAACCGAAAAGAGCAGTCATAGTAACAGCCAAGAACACCCAAGTGATTCTGGCAAGCTGAGGTCGGCTAAAGTACTTGAGATCAAAGAACCAACCCCAAAAGATATTGGCACCAGTAGCAGCGATACCCGAAGTCAATGACGCCAAAGCACGAGCTCGGACGGAAAAGTAGTTGACGAGATAAATGCCCAGGTACGTGCTATTCCAGTTGAAACCGACGAGGATGGGAATCAAGAGAAAGAACTGCTTGCGCTTGATGAGAGCACCCCATCGTCTGCACTGTTCCTTGATACTCTTGTTGGTTTGGGTGTGAGGTAACTTGGAGCCATCAGGCCGGATGACTTTGTTGGGAGGCGAGATGAGAAGGGCGAGTGGAAGACCGAGGCATTGGAGAGCGATGAGGACTAGATAAGTGGTATATCCAACACGGCCTCTCTTTCCAGACTCGACATTGAGCGAGAGCTGAATGGAAGAGCCAATGAGTTGACCAAGCTCACGAAGACCGAGCCAAATTCCAGCTACAAGGGTTAGCACAGTAACTTTGCGATCAGCCCATGCCACTTACTGAACTTTCCACGATCCTTGACATCACCGTATCCCAAAGCGATAGCACCCTCCGAAGCCCAAAGCGCAGAAGCACCAATACCACAAGTCGCACCTCCAAGCAGAACAAACCACTCAACACCATATCTGTTATTGGTGTAAAGCGCCGCAGAATAGGGTGCATATCCAAGGGTACCGATAACAAGAACCCACTTCAGACCAATCTTATTGGCCAGGATACTGAAGATGGAACACCCAAAGACCATGATGCCAAAAGTGAGCGAGTTGGCGCCATTGACAAGGTATGGCTCCTGCTGACCACCAGCGCCGGTATCTACAATCGTCAGCGATGCAAAGTGAATAAACGGTAAACATACTGTTGAGGGCATTCCAGATTCCGGGTTGGGTAAAGGAGATTAGACCAACGATTATGACATTGAATAAAGGACTGCGATACCATCGTGTAAACCGAGATACAGGCTTGGACTGCTCGATGCTCTGTTCAGTGACATCCTTGACATCTTTATCGCTGCCCGATTCGATCACAGCGTTGGACGACATTGTGACAAGTACTCAAAAATCTAAATCCAAAACTCAATTCAAAATAATTGCAGCCCTCGCCTCTTATAAACCCCCCTCATATCGCCATTCTTTCACAAGATTTTCATCAATGGAGTATCAATTGTGGATTGAAACAAGGTTAGTGCTCAACTCTTCCGAATCAGGCTAGAATCGCATGTTGCCCGACGATATAGTCGGTGGCTATTTCCACTTTTGCGATTGTCCGTTCAATTCGTGCTCGACAGGGTCGATGGCGACATGATATCTTGACTCTCAGTGGATAATGGCATCTGCAAGTAATATACCTTATCGATAGGATCAAATAACTATGCATAATCCGAATCATGGGTATTAGTGAAACCGTTGAAGACATCTCCGCTTCGCGAGTCAATATCGGAAGCTTAAATACTGACCAATCACGTATCTTTCCGACGACCTGACTCGAGTCTCAAGTCGGAAACGTCTCCGCCTCTCTAGTCCAACTCCCCCCATTCTCCCCCATTATCCAACCTAACTTTGTTTCTCATCACCTCATCGACGCTTCCCATCGTCGGTAACAGAACAACCTCCGACTTTACTTTTTTTGTATCATGGCGGGGCGGAACTCTGACTCCCAGAGCCAGACATCCCCGCTCGAGTCTGGTGATTCGCCGCGTCCGAGACAAGCAGCCTGTCTCGTATGTCGTCGCTCAAAGATCAAGTGCGACTGGAAACCTCACCAGGAACGGTGCAGGAGATGCATACAGCTTGACTGCGAGTGCGTGCGTCCCGCATATCATCCCGGACGGCAAAAGGGTATTAAAAAGTAAGCGCTCCTTCATATTACCTGTTATGAGATTCAATGCTGACTTGTCAGTAAACGAACTGGGTTGGATAAGGCGCTGTATCAGATTGACCAGGCTGTCAAACGCGCCAGATCAGCGTCGCAGAAGAATCCCGAAGATGATAGGATTCTGAACCATTTACAAGAATTGCTCAGCAATGCGAATACGCCTGAACACGCGACTACTCGTGGGTACAGTGTCAGCGGTGATGGCGACGAAGATGCGTACTCGGAAGAAGAGGAGGAGCAAGACCCCGTAGCGATGCCTGATTTCATTCAGAGAACACAGCAGAGTCTTGCCATCGACGATGCAGAGAATCCGCTGCAGCTTCTTGCAAGGGCATCGTATATCCAACCGTCGCCTGAGTCGCGACATGGCAATTCTCCGATACAGGCGCATACGGCTAGTACGCAGGGTCAGACGGAGGATGAAATCCAAGCTTTCTTTGCGCCGGCGCAAGTCCACCTCGATGTTGGACCTGATGTTGATCCTGTTTCTCTGGGACTTGTATCTGAGGAGGAAGCGGATAAGCTCTTCAACTTGTGAGTTCGTTACTCTATGTTTGGCGCGTGCTAACCGTGTAGCTTTCATCGGAATTTGGCGCATACACGATGGGGTCTTGATCCGAGGATATACACCGTTGAATTCACGCGTTCAAGATCAGCGTTTCTTTACACGTCTATCATGGCTGCGTCAGCACTCTTCATGCCATCAGCAGCAGCTCTTTCAAAACGATTATCGAATCACGCTAGAACTCTTGCGCATAGAGTCATGGTGAATCGATACCGATCAGTTGAAATTGTTCTTGCATTCATGGTCAATATCCCATGGATGTTTCCGGGTCAACATTCAACTGATGACGAGACGTGCACTTATATCTCGATCGCCAACACAGTTGCTACAGATTTATCACTTCACAAAAGCCTCATCTCACCAGAAATGGTCGGTTCAGGGTCTGGCATTGGTTTAGCAAGGGGCGATTGTCTCGACCCAAGAGCTGCTCTCGCAATGGACGGGTTCCCTGAACTCGATCCATGGTCAGAAAAAGGAAGACTATTTCTTCGAAACCGGGAACGATGCTGGCTTTCGTTGTTTGTTCTTGAGCGAGGAATGTCTTTGGCCAGAGGACGACCATTTTCAGTACCGATGACGAGATCTTTGAAAGATTGCGATAATTGGCATCGATCTGAATATGCTGATCCCCTTGATGGTCATCTTGTTTCTATGGCAGTGCTGAGAAGGGATCTTGATGCGCTGTTTGCTACTGTTCGTGCTCTTTGCGATGGATCTCAGATGGCGTCTAGTGACGGATCGTTAATCGCGCAATCGTATGTATGCCACCAAAGCTAGTGATGAAGCTAACAGTCCTAGAATTCAAGGGTCGATCGAACGATTCTTTGATCAATGGTATACGGAATGGGGTGTATCAATCGGAAAAGGACCAGGTAAGATTTATGGCCTCGAGACAAGGACCACGCTGACCACCAGACCGTCGTCTTCCTCCTTATGTCGAAATTCTCGTCACACACACCCGATTATCTATCTACGGCGGAGTCATAAACCATCCAACAGCACCCCTCGAAGTCCGCCGTTTCTTCCACACAGCTGGTCTCTCATCAGCGCTCAACGTCATGCGAGCCGCAATCCAAGGCGAATCCCAACTGCAGTCCATGCCAAACAACACAGCAATCATGATTTCATTCGCAGCCTGCTTCGCCCTTACACTAAGCTCCTACGCAACCGGTGGATCAGCCCTAGCACCAAGTGTCCGCAACCTCATCGACGAAACAGCCACAGTTCTCGAAAGAATCGGAAAAGTCACGCGGCATCGCAATGGCCTTTCTATCAAGTATGGGAAATACCTCAAGCAGATTGTGAGGAGGGCGGCGACGGGAGATGGTATCTCGGACCCAAGAATGCCAATCGTTAATGAAGCGCCTATTACGACTCCGACATTTTTGGATCAGCAAGCTTTATGGCCTGAACCATTACAGTTCTCAGCTATGTCGGATGATCAGATCGTTCAAGCGCTGAATCAGCCAGGAAACGATTTTGAGCCCTCGTTTGGGGGATTATCATGGGAGGATATGACGAATTTCGAATGGCTCTACTGGCCTGAAGTTGGTATATAATTGCTACATAAATCAACAAACAAGTTACTTGCTCAAATCAATCTCACTCAAATCCAGAGCGCGTTTCTCAACGCAGAGTTTCCTTCTCAGCTGCACTAATTCCAGCTAACCAATCTATCGAAGTAAGCTGTCGAAGCTTCTCCATAAACACAAAAGTCAAAACAGTATGCGGTCTAGAAAGTCAGCTTAACTCAACACGAGATTCAAGAAACGCACGTAAGTCTTAACCAAGCAGGTGTCCAGCCTCTCATAAGAAATCGTGGACCTTCTTCGCGAAGACCAGTGCCTAGAACTTGTGCTAGGCCTTCTTTCCCAGCGCTAGATTGCATTCTACTCTTGAGGACGTCTGCGGGGGCACATAGAGTTGTCGCCATTGTTCCAGCGGCTAAAGATGAGATAGCATGTGTTTTTGTATCATCCCCAAAGCCGTTGCTGACGAGGTATTGTTTGGCGGAGGCGTATCTGTTTCGTTAGTCGAGCCACTCACAGAAGCAATAAACTTACGTAGCGATCTGAGAGACATCTACCCTTATCAGCAAAGTTCACTCATATAGCAGAAAACTCACTCATCAAAGCACTCCTAGCAATATTGGGAGCAATGCCCTTCCAGAACGCCCTCATCCCCTCTTCACTATAGACCCTTGCCAGCGCATCAAAGGCATGAGCATATCCGAATTGCTGCGCGGGAGCCTTTGCGCCATCTGCACACATACGGACAAGAACAACTTCAGCTGGATTGCCGACTAAACCGGCTACACCACCAGCTACACCAGCGCAAGCGATGTTCTGTGCGACTGAGAGCTTCTTGCCTGTGTATCCTCTCAGTTTATCTGAGAAGTAAGTGTGAAAGCCGAAACGGGCGGTTGAGTATGTTCCTTGGCGGAGGATGGAAGCTGATAAGCCGTTCCAGAGTGATGGGATGCCTGATAATTAGTGGGTGGATGGTATAAAGGATGGGGAGCTTACCATCTCGTGCGGCGAAGCGATAGAGGACGTTGAGCATGGAGGCATTGCTCTTAAGGACTTGCATGCGACTATCTGGTTAGCTTGGAGAAATAAGTGGCGTGAGGAACTTACTATTTTGTTTGGTCCAGAGGATGGGCTTCACATGTTAGTCAAGCTCTCAATGGTTGAGGAAAACATACTGAAGCAAACAGCCATGCAAGCTGCAGCACCACTACAAACAGTCAGTCAAGCTCACAGCTCTCGCGAAATGACATACCCAAGCCAAAAAGGCTCCTTTTTCTTATCAGAGCCCATTTCAACAATATTTCACTATGATCTACTCTTCCCCTCCCCTTCCATCTCATTGTTTTGTACACTTACACCAGCTCTCGGCATCCAAATCTAGCTCCGTCCGCTCGTCCATTCTGAACCCCGTAGAAAAAGCGGGGCCGTCCTTCGGTCTCCAACTCTGACTCCCGCCCATCATCGTCATTGTTCACAAAAACGTCAGTACATCCTCGGCAGGAGACATAATGTCAAACGAGAAACAAGCAGACATGTCTAAACTATCTACGTCGCTGAAAGCGCTTATTAATGCGCCGTTCGCAAAGCCAGGGCCTCGTCCTGCGCCGAAACAAGTGCAGGAGTTGTATGAGGCCATCGCAAATGATGCTGCGATCAGGAACCTCGGCCCAAAGTCATGGCTAACAGTCTCTGTACGCTCTCAAAATTGTCGCTTCAATTGACTACATATACTGACAATTTAGGCTGCTGCGACGTTTACACTCAACTCTCCAGACTCGTTACCCGTTCTTCATCGCGTCGCGTCCGCAAAAGATCCCAGCTCTGCCGTCCAGAATGCCGAGTTCATCCGAGAAGTCGGCCTCAAGTGCATCAGCTTTAACGGCATCCCACGAACGATCAATTCCCTAAACGCCTTCCACGCATCGCTCCCCGAAGAAGTAACGTCCAAACTCTCCACGAAACCAAGCCGACAACCGACATCGCAAAACATCGACGAGGCGTTGGCGCGCGGTCGCGGACTCTGGGATTCGATCTACAGGCCGTACGAAGATAAGCTCTTCGAGAAGCTTGCGCTTGCACATCCCGATTTACCCGTTTACATCCTCAGTAGCCATTACTCTGCTCTTCTCTCCGACCCTCCTGCTTCACAGCGCGATACACTTGCTAGTCTGGGGCGGGTTCATACCTCCATGATTGCTATTTCTTGTCTGCGTGCGCAGACTGGTGTTGGACCGCAGGTCTTGTCGCATGTTTTTGGATTGAGAAAGGCGCTTGAGGATGGGACGTATAAGAATGATCAGGACGGGGAGAGTGAAGAGGCGGTGCAGTATCTGGCTAGTGATGAGGGTGGACATTGGATCTTGAATACAGTGGATAAGATTGTTGAGGCTATTGGTGGAAGCAGCTTTGCGCCGGGTAGAGATTCGAAGCTGTGATAGACAATAGACACATAATTGGATAATTGAGCAATTGAGTTTATACGATGAGGCTTTGCAACGGTCTGATCTCGGAATGGCTGTAGGTTCAACGGCGAAGGAGAACAGCCTTGAGGCGTCCTCCGCCACTTCGATTGGCTTCTGAACTATATACAAGAAATAGATACTCAACACCATCTAGGTCTGTCCCTGGTAGAGAGCAGGACCCTTTCCATCAAAGAATGTCTCATCCAAAAGCGACAGCAACACCTTCTGACCCGCCCACTGCTCCTCAGCATTGGGTCGAATCTGCTCAGGTGGAAGAACAAAGCCATTCTCACCAGTATCGCGCTGCTCAATAGTATACGAGAACTTGGCTCCTCCAACACTATAAACATGATCAGGAGCAGCGCCAGTTGTGACGTATAGAACAGCACCGCTAGGTCCAAAAGTATACGTCGTGTGATCATCTGTGCTCTCGCGAATAGCCTCGCTAACAAGCGCAGCAGCCTTGGTCCACTTTCCAAGCTCAGGTGCGTAAAGATCCTCCTTGTATCCAAAGGGAGAGAGGATATACTGTCCGTAACTGTGCCAATCAATGTACAGCGCAATGCCAACGGTGTCACGAAGCTGACGGACAAATTTATCGAGACCTTGGTTCTCTGGGGTGTCGGCGGGCTTTTCACCGCGATACACTTGAGAGCAGGGATCCGTGGAAGCACCGCGCTTGTTGGAGTCCCAGCCAAATTCCCAGTTACGGTTGATATCGCGACCGTAGCATGATTGGTTGGCTGCGGTGGCGGGCGGAGGTTGACGGTTCTTGCGCCAGAGGCGATCAGCGGTGGTAGAGTAGACCTGACAATTAGTTCAATTGCACATGTCAATGTGAGTGCAGAACTTACAAAGCCGTCGGGGTTGACAAAAGGAAAGATGTAAAAGTCGTACTTGTTCAGATAAGTCTGGACATCTTCATCACCGCTCTTGAAGCCCTTGACGAGTTGGAGGGTGATGTATTCGAGGGTCTAACGGTCAGCCACGAAAGCCAATGAGATGACAGTCAACTTACAGGACCAGAGATCCATTCACGGGCATGGACGGTTCCATGGTAAAGCACAGCAGGCTTTCCAGGACCATCATCACCCCAAAGATGAAGCCCATAAATGTTCCTCTTCTGGTATGATTTGCCCGACGACACCAGCTTTGAGTTATTTGGGAACTGCGCCTGCAAGTCACGGAAGTAGTCAATGTGATCCTCATAGTTGTGAAACTCATCGAACCATGAATCATCATCTGCCTGACGTTTCCACTTCTTGCGGGACACGCTCTCGCCCGTGATCGAAGTACCGAGGTTCTCGTGCAGAGTGGTGTAGTCAAGCTTCAAGCTCTCAAAGGCGCTGATGTCATTGGGCGCGACGACAATGTCAACGTGTTGATAGCCATGCTCCCACTCATCGAAAGTCACGGGAGTGAGCTTCTCTTTGATGGCGGACTTGCCGTGGGTGTTTACACGAAAGACCTTGTAGCCATCATAAGACTTGATCTCAGTCTTGGGAACAGCAAAAGCGCCCAAGGCGAGGGTGAGGAGGGAAACGATAGAGTACCTCATGATTGATGCGTGTGTATTGAAATGAACTACCTGCAACGCAGCACTGCTATATAAGCTACCTCCTCATTCTTGGCGACTGCAACATCGGGCAAACTTTTGAGCACCGCAGAGGATCATCAGCAAATTAAACAGGACCTTCCCCATCGGAACTGGCGGTCATCTTCGCTATAACAAGGTATCAATGGCGCAAGAAACGGTTGAAGCGCCCTGCCGATCGTCCCAAATAGACTCGTAACCTTAATCTATTCCCCGCAGCGGAGCCAACTTTATTCCAAGCCACCAGGGTTCAATGACGAATCTGCAAAAGTTCCATTCACCACACAAAAGTCCATCCATGGTTATTCATCATTACACAAAAGTTCATTAATTCCTTCTATGGTATCACTCCATCTGCTTCAAATCATCCACCACCGAAAAGTCCGCATCCGTCTTACTCCTAACCTCATCCACACCAACCCCCGGCGCAAGCTCTGTAAGCGTAAGAGTACCTTGCTCGCGATCTACCTCAAACACACACAGATCCGTGATGATGGTGCTTACCACACGCGCGCCTGTTAGTGGCAACGTGCACTGCTGCTTGATCTTTGACGAGCCGTCCTTGGCGCAGTGTTCGGTGGCGACGACGATCTTGGTGTTGTCGGGGTTGGCGACGAGATCCATTGCGCCGCCCATGCCTTTGAAGACTTTGCCGGGGATCATGTAGTTGGCTAAATCGCCTACTGCACTGACTTGAAGGGCCTGTGATTGTTAGGGAGTGAGATGAGAGGGTTTGGAGAAACTTACGCCAAGAATTGAGACGTCGACGTGACCGCCACGGATCATGCCGAATGACTCGGCGGAGTCAAAGACGGATGCGCCTGGGACCAGGGTTACTGTTTCTTTACCAGCGTTGATGATATCACTAATTTGTTAGCGACGCTTCACACAGGTACGAGTTAACGTACGGATCAACTTCATCCTTTGTGGGATAAGCACCCATTCCAAGAATACCGTTCTCAGACTGGATATGCACCGTCGAATCGGCAGGGAGGAAAGAAACAGCCAATGTAGGAATACCAACACCCAGGTTAACATAGTAACCAGGCTTCAATTCCTTTGACGCTCGTCTGGCAATACGGTTTCGTCGCTCTTGCGCTTCATTCGTAGCTTTGGGTGGTCCATCAGATCCCTCCTCTCTCAACTTGAGAACCTCGATATTCTTCTCGGCGGTCGATGGGACTATTCGGTCGACAAAGATTCCGGGGAGGTCAACATCATTGGGGTCGATTGCGCCAACTTCGACGATGTTTTCGGCTTCGACGATTGTGAGTTTTGCGGCCTTGGCCATGATGGGTCCGAATGCTTTTGTTGCGTATCTGATCTGTTAGCATCAATTGAGAAGTCAATTAGGTAGACATACCGGAATACACAGTTTCCTTCCTTGTCGGCCTTCCAAGCTCGAATGATAGCGACATCGCCTTCAATCGCTGTCTCCATGAGGAACGTCCGACCGTTGAACTCGCGTGTTTCTCGCTTTCGACCTTTTTCCACAACAGCACCAGACTTGTCCAACCGCACGGGGATTTCTCCATCCTGCAAAAGAGTATCTAACTTGTTAGCTTCGCTTTATCAATAGACGGGCAACGTACGGGCTGCAGTTGGTGTGAAGAACGCAGGAATGCCAGCGCCAGCAGCACGAATGCGCTCAGCTAGAGTTCCTTGGGGACAAAGCTCAATAGCCAATTCGCCCGTCAAGTACTTCTTCTCCAACACCTTGTTGTTTCCGAGGTATGATAGGATCAGGCGATCGACTTGACCAGCGCTTGTGAGCGTCGCCAAACCGCCTTTGCCTTCAACGCCAGCATTGTTCGACACAGCAGTCAGCGAATTGAGAGAATCGCGACCTCTCCTGTTCAGCGCGCCAATCAATGTATCCGCAACACCACAGAGTCCAAAGCCCGAACTCAACAGTGTTGAACCGCTCTTGATATCCGCAACCGCAGCGTCCGCATCTTTAAAGAGCTTCGACCCTCCCCGCACCGCCAGCGCAGGTCTTGTTGTGCTGAACTGGCGCGCTGTGAAGCTGCTTCCCCATGTGAGAGGTCTCGCCCGTAGTCTTAGTAGCTTCGACATGATTGCTGTGATGTTTTGTCTGGTGTAGTCATGATTGCGACTGTGATATGTTTAAAGAAGAGTATCGGGGGTAGTTTTGGTTCCGAGGCTGCGGTTATCGGGGACAGAAGTAGGACCGGAGAGACGTCATTTTCGGCGGGAGAACTGGCACCGATGAGCTTGAGCGGGTCGGACCCTGAATACGAGACTGAGATCGGGTTTCGGATGTGAGGAGGAATCAATCTGGATGAACGTGATATTCTCGGTTGGAACGCGGTGTTTGATGTTGATTTCGCGATTGTTTGAAGTCACCGGATCATAGTTGATCCCGTACAACTGAGACAATATAGGGTACCCAGGCAAAAGATATCTGAAGCATTCTCAGTGAAGTCATGCACAACGCCCAGATGGAGCTCGACAGACCTTCAGTTCGGTACTTGTTCTTAGTCATAGCTCAATTACATGCAGCATCACGGTTAATTGTGGGACATGAAGATCATCAAGTGAAGTTAATTGTTGTGTTGAACAAGCAGCAATTTCGGGTATTAATCTAGTCTAAGGACGCTGACAACTCAAAGCAAGTACAATTATTTGTTAATAGGTTCCCGATGGAAGCGGTTAGACTCCCAACCATCAATCTCATCAACATGAACCTCGCGAACAAGCTTGTAACCACCAATTTTGGGAAGAATAATAGCCCAGATGAGCCAGTAGATGGCACCAGCAACCAAGATAGCGATACCAACAACGCAGTGGATGTAGTAAGGCATGCTCTTGTACTGGTTCTGGCTGGGGTCGTCGGGAGCGATGAATGGAGCGATGACCAGGTACATATTGCTGAGAAGGAAGAAGACGGTGACGGGGAGGGTCGCCTTGATCGGAGGGTTCCAGTTGTACTTTGCGCCATGGAGGTAGAGGTGCACGAGACCACCAGCGACAAAGGTGTTGACGATCGCAAGAGGATAAGAGATGAGGCTGATTGGTTAGCGACGTTGACAGACAGAGTTGAGGCAGATACATACTTGAGGATAAAGTTGTAGGCATCTCCAGGAGGAGGAGCAAGGATGACGATTACGCAAATGACCCAGTGCTCAAAGAGACCCGCGAGAGGAGCGTTGAAAGGTCGGTTGCTAGCCCAGAGGCGAGAGAAGGGGAGAATACCCTCGCGACCGAGTTCCTGGACAAGACGACCCTGAGAGAAGATGACACTGAGGACGTTTCCGAAGGCAGAGAGAGCGACAAAGACGGACATGGCGCGCTCAGCAGCAGGGCCCATGACATTACGGAAGAGAGAGGCAGCGACGAGACGCTCAGAGGCAATGATCTCAGCTTTGGAGACGGCAGCGAAGTAGGCGATGTTGACGAGGATGTAGATGATCGAGACAGAGATGATGGCAGTGGGAGCAGCGATCTTGAGGGTTCGCACAGGGTTGCGGGTTTCGCTGAGGGCGTAGTTGGCATTGCTGTAACCGACAAAACTCCAGATGACGTTGTACAGAGCAGTGACAACACCATAGGCGCTGCCGGTAGTGCCCTCAAAGGCATTGCTGAAGTTGTTGGGCTTCTCATCAGTCTTGAGATGACCACCAAGGGCGACAAAACCGCAGATGATCATGATGAAGACGATGATGAGCTTGATGATACCGAGCGCATTCTGAAGACGAAGACCCCATTTGAGAGCAGTTCCGTGGATGATGAACGCAGTCGTGATACAAGCCAGGCCAATACCACGCTGGTTCCAACGGTCGACCTCCTTGTTGGCAGCATGCAGGATATACTCTCCGAACACAACAGAGTTACCAGAAGCCCAGCCCATAAGAATGATGTATGAAGCGTAGATGCCGGTGACGAGGAACTTGGGCTTGCGGTAGATGAACTCGAGGTAGTTCTTCTCACCACCGTTCTTGGGGATGCCGGTTCCCCATTCGAGGTAGACAGCTGTACCGGCGGCGGCGATGATGGAGCCAACGACCCAGATTATGAGCGCGAGACCTGGACTGCCGAGGAGAGCGAGGATAGAGCCGGGCGTGGCGAAGATACCGGTTCCAATGACACGGTTGAAAATGAGCATAGAGGCGCTCAGAACACCGATCTGGCGCTTGTTTTCGGCGGCGACATGAAGACGGCCTACAAAGTTAGCAACACCCTCATGAACAATTGTCATTGTAGACATACCCTCTTCACTGTCTGAACCAACATAGTTAGTCTTGTTCGCCTTGGGCTCAAGACCCTTGACATCGTCGTTACTCATGATTCCGACTCAATTCTTCAAGAACAAACCCAATATCTGATGAACCATCTCCAACAACGCGGACCCTCATCCCCTTTAATACCCTCCCTCTCCATAACTTAAACCCCATGAAAAGGCAAAAAATTACAAAAAGCTTGGGTGATCCACCCAAAAGTCTAGAAGGCCGCCAGAACGGCTCGATCCTTGAATCGTGCCATTCGGTGAGCCACCAATCATGGCCGGGGCGAAGCTCTTGGTGGGCAGCTAATGTGTCATGAAAATATCTGCTTGGTGTTTTTAGAGTGACTGGGACGATGACGCGATCTGAGGTGATCGCACGCTTATTTCCAGGTAGCCAATGGGATGTGGGTGAGATGCCCAGTTGGTCCACTCTGGGCATGGGTGAGAAAAAGTCTCCCCGGGCATCGCGCCGCTTGTATATGAATCCAGACTCGTGGGACTGCGGCTTGTTGAGGCTCAATTTAGGTGTTTGTTCTAACGACCTTCCAGTTTCAGCTGTGGATATCTGTGTGAGGTATACGATCGGAAGACCGGGTGAGTCTGCATCAAGGAAGTGGTTGCTTGTCAAGAAAATTACATCCCACGCTCATCCCGCCAACTGTAACAAGGAGCACCGCCTCGTGTGACTCCCCGAGGCATTGCGTGATGAACACACATACTTCCAAAGACAGTTAAGCAGTAATAATAAACTCGATCCCTTTCAGCCTGTAAGGCCGTACTCCCCGAAGATCCCTGCTTCAGCTTAGGCTCGCCACACGGGAGCTACGAAATATCACCATCTTTGTCTCAGACCACGTCAAGTAAGCTCACCTGCCTGATCTACAATAGCTTGAACAAAAGTTCAAGAACATTTTTTGTTATTTCTTGGCTGTGTAGTGAATTGGTGAGCTATTGGTTTACTTGTATTGAGGCTAACTTGTTGTTGGGTGCTGACCGATGACGTGCCCGGGCCAAGGGATTGTCCCTTAACTTAATATTTCTGCTCGCTTTTGCACGCTTTGAACCGGGTTTCATGTGAATTTTCGTCTGAAGGATGAAGAATCTTAAATATCAACTGCCTATTCTGTGTTTGTTGCCCGTGGATGTTGTTTGCCAAGATGATCTGGAACTCAGATCATAGAGACGATCATTTGCAATTCAGCCACCAAATAGAGCCATCGCCAAAGAAGGAACATACCGATCAAAGATCGAGAATCCCACGGTCAGCAGTTGGATAGAGTAAGACTTACACGATCTCGTGTCCAATATCACACATCTCCCCACGGAGGAGTACGATCGAGAACGACACTACTGTATCCTTGGCACTGCAGGTGGCGTTAGTTTACCTGGCGGCTATTAACCTAGCACGATCTCCCGGCTGCTGGATCCGATGGCGTTTAAGGTGCTTCTTCACTAGTGGAGGACTTTTGCAATTCGTTTTCGGTGAGTGGTTGGATGTGTTCATGTCGCTTGACCTTACCCTGCAGCTGAGGTTTATTGTAACATATTGGAGAGCCTATCCATATTATTTTGAGTTATAGAGTCATATACATATCAAATAGAATCAGTTATGACCTGATATTAGGATTGCGATCAGGTTTGTGTTAAAAATGCTTTCAGATTTACGATCTACAAATGTGAAGGGGGAGCTGACGGCTTTGGGCCCACCGCGCCCAAGCAATTGCATAACAACGCCCAACTTGCTCATCTGAATTCTTTGTGACGATTTACGTCATTGGCATTAACTTTCTCTCGTTCCTTTGCTTTCCAAGACCTCTTAATTGATAGCTCGTATAATTTCGGTGGTAACCACTCGCCTTAGAACCTTTGTGTTAGCCTCTTCGTTCTAGCACATGACCTTACGATCCTTCATTTGGTTTATACGCAGCTCAATGAAACAGCTATGCTTCTCGAGGAGAACTGAAGGCTCTTATATGCCAGCCAGTATTCATTTCAGAAACTGATAACAGCCTAAGAACTCATGAGTGGAGTGCTTGGCGGCTTGGCTCTTGAGAAGTTGAGAACAGAATTGAGCCAAGAGTATAGCCTGCATCAAGGACAAATGAACCTATTCACTATATGAGCTGCGTGAAATAAGGGCTACTAGGCTCCTCAGGAAGATTGGCCTACAAGTGATCTTTTGTTGGTATTGTGGACATGATAACAAGCGACGAAGAACTCATCATGAGCCATGACCTCGGCCTTCCGGGTTACACCTATATATTCAGATGCAGTGTTCTAAGATGTTCAGTCACACTTATTTACCTTTACAGAAGCTTAGTTCAAAGATGAAATGCAGTTGGAAAGGTCCCAGTGACATTTAGCTGAGATGAAGCTGACTTAGACGTTTGGCGGGACACATGAAAGCCATCATGATACCTGCAAGAACTCAAGTGCTGGGATTGTAATAACGACACATGTAAAGATGTTATATCCCCGGATGGTTTAAATTGATGTAGAAGCCTGGTACGTGGGACTGTTTTGCTGCACATTGGGAAGATACCGGATCAGAAAAGTGTGATGGTTTTGTTGCACCGTGGTCTCATGATATGAGCATCAGCCATCACCCATCGCGGGCCAGCAGAATAGTAAGTTTGACGCTCACTCACAATGAAAGAGTATCTAGGAGGTCGGCGAAGGATTACTTTTGCAAATCCGACATTGAAAAGTGTTTGCACCTTGGTTCCTGAAGCCTTGTGTGCGAGCCGAGCATGCCGAAACAGACTGTAGACTCATCAATTGATCGCTATGCACCGCATCATGCCAATTGTTGACACATGAAACACTCACTATACATCAGCCATAAAACTACCAATAAGAACGGGCAACCTTGCGAGTTGTCAATTGATATGGACGGTGTGCTGTTGACGATGACGGCATAGTCATGACAAGCGGCATAGCCCGTGTTAGTTGGAATTAGATGCCGATCTCTTCAACGGTCGGTGAATCAGGCACACGAGCAATTTCTCGGCATAAAAGACAACATTCAGATGAGCTCTTTCACCTTGCAAACTCTGTTCATGTCTCTATCTGCAGCCGCATCAATTGCCGATAGGTATACAGTCAGCAAACGAGGTGGCTGATTGTGGCGTCACAGCCCCATATCAACGCGTTGCCGGTCAACGCGCCCACGCTCAGCTCAACTTGCGACCAGCATCTAACCAACTACAGTGACGCAATCCCACAGCCGCTGAACACAACTCAACTCAACGCGATCAATCGCAAAGTCATCGCGACTATCGTGGTTTTCGCTGCAGAGTCATGGTATCACCCAACAAAGGTATTTCTCCTCATCGCATTTCGTCTCGTCCGCTCACAGTCTAGATCCCTACGACTTTCCAGCTTCCCCGTTAAAGACCCGAGACGCTATGGCTGCAGAGAGCCCTTCCAAGGAAGATGGCTTGGCCCATCGTGAGAAGCCCGACACCACCAAGGCTTCTCCTGCGCTGAGAACCGGCACTCCTCGTGGAAACACTCCTCGGGGCGCAACCCCACGAACTTCATCCCGAGTTGGCACACCCAAGGCTGGCACTCCGCGCGGGACCCCCAAAGTCAGCACCCCTAAGACAGAAACCCCCGCCAAGAAATCTGCACCCGTCGTCTCCGATTCCCCTGCCGAACTCGCCGATAAGAGCCCTGAGAAGAACGGTGACAAGCTCAATGGCGACGAAGTGAACGGTGTCGAAGTCAACGGCGATGCGCCAAAACCCGCCAATCCCGGTTTTAAGGAAGATGTGGCCATTGACGAGTTCATTGAGCATCGTGTCGACCCCGACAACTCAACCGTCGACATCAAAGTCAAATGGGAAGGTGGTGAAACCACCTGGGAGTCGGAATGGAGCCTGCAAGAGCAGGTCCCCACGCTCGTCTACAAGTACTGGGACAAGGTCGGAGGTCGAGAGGAGGCGACCCAGCTGGACGTCTACCACGTCTTCAAGATCCTCAAGTGCATCCCCGCCGCTGGCAGAAAGAAGACCAGCTACCAAGTCCAGTGGGTCGGCTACAAGCAAAACGACTCTACCTGGGAGAACGAGGAGAAGCTGCGATTGATCGCACCGGGCGAGCTGGAGAAGTTTGAGGCTAAGCAGTTGGCTAGCGGCGCTTCTGCTGAGAAGCGCAAGACTGCACGTGGACCTGGACGACCTCGCAAGAAGCCGCGATACGACGACTGAGGGATAATTGGGGAGGGTGGAGAAAACAGTTGGCGAAGCGGGTGAAGCAATTGAAGCGATTGTGGACTATTTACACTTTTTGACAAGGCGCACGCTTCGGCGAAGACAGCCAAAAGGACATGTAGAGAGTATCTGGGCGCACACGATGGATATGTATTTACTGGAACAAACAACACATTTAATCAGTCCTTGTGTCCTCCTCCTTGAGCAATGGGTAATGTCCGTGATCCTCCTTGAACGACATGAGGGAAAATTGCGCAATCACGAAAGCCCAGTACAGGTTGTAGGCCAGCACAGATCCATACGTGGCGGAATTATTCCATCCTACCACAGCATTCAGAATAGCCCAGGCTCCACCACCGTTGAGCTGAGGATTGCAGCACTGGATTGTCAGTTGGGTCTCGCAAGGCTGTGAAGGCTACTCACGTTGACGTGCCAGATACTCCGGTCGATATCGTATGATCCAGGACCATCTCCGAGTTCCGCAGCATCACCGCCGACAACCTTGTTCCACTGCTGTTGCTCAAAGAGCCAGATTGCGCGGGAGAATAGGCCTGCTGCGACGAGGTAGAGAAGACATGTTGAGGCGACGAGGAAATATTGCAGTTTCGCAGATGAACCGCCCCTGAAAAGTTAGACACGTTCGTCAATTGATCGAATGGCTTACCGGTAGAGAGCATAGCCGACAAGGCCGCCCAACAGCAATCCCATGATGACGGGGAGAGGAACGGCAGAAGCGGGTGCAGAGAATGAGACACCCGCGACGAAAACGATGCCCTCGATACCTTCACGAAGAACAGTAATAAAGGGCAACACAAACATGGCGTACTTCTCAAAGAGATTGACCAACCACGCTCGTTTTCCTTGAGTCGTTACTGGCGTCTCAATCGCCTTTGCCAATTTCGCCCTCCATTTATCCTCCATCTTACCAACACGCAACAACGCACCGCCCATGATGGTGATGATAATCGCCGAAATGAGCGAAAACACTCCTTCGTAGTAATATTCATGATCAGCCCAGGTATCGTTACCAAGGATATAAAATATCCCGATAATTACACCAGACCCGATGAGACACAGCGCAAGACCCAAAGCCGTTCCAAGCCAGACCTAAGAGAATTCAGCCATTGTTATTTAAATTAACTCAGTCAAATAAGTACCTGTGTGCGCAAGGTTTTATAAATACCAGCATCGCGCTGAGATCCATCGAGCGTCTGTTTCAGAAAGGCCAGCAGTACCGAGACGATGATAGCAGTCTCGAGGGTCTCACGGAAGACGACGACGAACACGGGCACGGAGAATAAATCGAGCATTTTTGATGATGTTTTTGACGATGAAGGATCAGAAAGATCAGATAACAGAATTTCCGATAACCGCTGCCAAGCTCGGCCGAGTTTGAGACTAGAGGGTCACACGATGTCCACAATTGATCGTATGACCGTCGAATCAAACCAGGCTAAGAAAATTCTGTCCAAAGAGAAGCCCTAAATCTTAAATAACCGCGCATAACATGACATTTTTCTTTTCGTCCGACGTCGGATTATCTGATTGATAAGATCCACTTTCCCCCAATCCCTCCTCCAACAACCATCCAGGTCCCTAGTCAACATGAGGATCTCACGGTTGACTTTTTTGCCGGCGGCTTTGGCTGCAACGGTGTCTTATGACTTTTCTGTTGATTGGGTTCGAGCAAATCCAGATGGTGCGTTTGAGAGGGCCACGATAGGGATTAACGGGGCGTGGCCGATACCGAGGATTGAGGCGAGTGTTGGGGATACGGTGTTGGTTAATGTGAGGAATAATCTGGGGAATCAGTCGACGAGTTTGCATTTTCATGGGCTTTTTATGAATGGTTCGAATCATATGGATGGGCCGTCGCAGGTTACGCAGTGTCCTATTCAGCCTGGGGAGTCGTTTCTCTACAACTTTACGGTATGTCTCTTGTCTCCGTGCTAACTTCCAAGAATATACTGACTTGAAAGATCACTCAACCGGGCACATATTGGTATCATTCACACACTGAGAGTCAGTATCCCGACGGCCTTCGAGGTCCTCTTATCATTCATGACGCAAAGGCACCTTTCAAAGGAAAATACGATCAAGAACTTGTCATGACCATCTCAGACTGGTATCACGATCAAATGCAGACGTTGATTCCTGAGTTTATGAGGAAAGGAAACCCAACTGGAGCAGAGCCTGTACCGCAAGCAGCTCTCATGAATGAAACTCAGGATCTCAAAGTACCTGTCCAAACCGACAAGACGTACTTTTTGAGATTGGCGAATATCGGTGCCTTTGCGGGACAGTATTTCTGGATTGAGGGCCATAACATGACGATTGTGGAGGTTGATGGTGCATACACGAAGCCGGCACAAGCGAATATGGTTTATCTATCTGCTGGCCAACGATGCAGTGTGTTGGTCACGACGAAGGAAGATTCAGCCGCCAACTTTCCTATTGTTGCAAGCATGGATACTGTAAGTTTGTCACTCTTTGATTTACACAGCTGACTGTTTAGGATCTCTTTGACGTTCTCCCCGATGATCTCAACTGGAACGTCACAGGATGGCTTGTATACGATGAAGAAAAGCCTCTTCCCAAACCATCTGTCGTCTACGACTTTGATCCCTATGATGATATGGATCTCGTGCCTTTTGATGAAATGGCTCGCCTTCCTGAACCCAGCAGAAGCATCGAGCTTGATGTAATCATGGATAACCTTCGAGACGGCGCAAACTACGCCTTCTTCAATAACATCACCTACCGAGCTCCCAAGGTTCCGACACTTTACACTGCGTTGACGAGCGGAAAGCAGGCGACGGATCCTCAGATTTATGGAACGTATACGCATAGCTTTGTGCTGGACAAAGATGAGATTGTGCAGTTGGTTATTAACAATCACGATGATGGACGACATCCGTTTCACTTGCATGGTCATCACTTTCAGGTGCTGTATCGAAGTGATGACGATGCTGGCGACTTTGACGGATCGGTGGAGTTTGCGGAGACGCCGATGAGACGAGATACAGTCGTTGTGAACGGGAATGGAAATGTGGTGCTGAGGTTCAAGGCTGATAACCCAGGTATGTCCCCCCATTAACTGTTGGACCAAGCTAATTGTCAGGTGTTTGGCTTTTCCACTGCCATATCGAATGGCACGTCACGTCCGGCCTGATCGCGACATTCGTTGAAGACCCTCTCGCCCTACAAGCTTCATTAAACCTCCCCAAGAACCACCACGATGCATGCAAAGCCGGCAACATACCCACTGCCGGTAACGCAGCAGGAAACACTGATCTTCTCGACCTCACGGGCGAAAACGTCCCTCCTCCACGTCTTCCAGAAGGGTACGTCACCCCATCCCTCACGCAACACCACTAACAGTCACAGCTTCACACTCAAAGGCATTCTCGCATTCGCATTCAGTACATTCATGGGTATTTTCGGTATATACACAGTCGCTTCCTACGGGATGAAGAAGGACAAAAAGACACCCGAGACAGCACCTCTCCTCGCAGAAGAAGAACCGCAACATTAGATTAGACAATAGATCGCTACCAACGCCTCACACCCTCCGTGATAGTTTATTTCTGCTTAGGCGGAGCAGCTGGATACTTTGACACCTCCCTCAGATGATCTGGCGTGCCGAGTGCTTCCATCTCGCCACCGCGCTCCTTGAATGCGACTTTGCGACCGCAGTTCTTGCAGAAATGGCTAATGTTTGGTGCGCAGTGACATGCGTATGGGAAGATAACACCAAAAAGGGTCGTGAAGAAAAGAGCGGTTGCGTAAATACTGCATCTCATTAGGTACCCCATACATGATCAATTGGGGGATAACATACTGTGTCATTGAAGAAGCAGACTTCTTAACCTTTGTCTCGGCGCGACGCTGACAGAACGGACAATCCATCATATCAGCCTGATCAGCCAGCAAATGCAACGGCGTGACAGTTTCTCCCGGGGGAACCTGCTGCGCTGGAACAACCATGGACTGATGTCCCGCGTACTGCTGCTGCGCTAGAGCAGGGTGCTGTAGAATAGGTGGCGATTGTGTACCGTCCCAGTTCAGCGTGCTTTCGGGCGCGGGAGAAATAGTCGATACGGGACGATATTCGCTTGCGGGGGGAGGACTCATTTGCGCTGGGGTAACGACTTCGGGGAGGTTTTCGTCGTCGACTTTTGGTTGTCTTTTGCACTGTCAGCGGCGCGTGGAATTTTGGGGGGTAGTGTAATTAGCGGGCGTACTCAATTGCGATTTTCTCGTCGTGGGGGGATTCAGCGTTTGCTGTGTATTTTGGAGGCGAGATGACATCGGCGTTTGTTGTTTCTGGCGATACGGTCGACATCTTGACAGGAGAGAACAAGGCTGTGAAGAATTGAGGCTGTGGTAAGATGAGATTTGGATTGAATTAAAGAAAACGAGATGCTCGCATCCAAGAGTCCGAGAGAAGATTAGACAAGATACGTAAGCTGGGGAGACCCTGGTTCTTAGCTTGATCCTTTCGAGGCGGTTTTGTTTCAGCCGCTGATCCCCGCCACTTTGACCGTTAGGTGACCGAAAAACATTTGATTAGCTCTGATCTTCTGTTGCTGTTTCTATTCTCGTTACTTCAAAGTCATCGTCGATTTGTAGCTTTGAGTAAAGCATTGGGAATCTCGCAGCGAGAGTGCCAAGTTTTGGAGACATCGCGAACGAAAAAGGGTCTGACCCGCCGCAGGATTGGCGATTGGTGGTTTCTTACAGGGTTGTCGGACGCTTAGTGCTTATCTTGCAGGGATGATCACTGAGCTAGCGGAATCCCGTATCCGTCGGACGCTACCTATCGATAAGATGAGTCGTCAAGCGTTAGAACGAACCGTTGACGTTGACTTTATAAGGGAGGGCTGAATTGACTGTATCGATCTCGAACATACTCGACCATTGCGGATCACAGAGATGTCATCATAATGATATTTCACTCTGTAGACTAGTAAAGATTGTGGTTCACGAACTCTCTGGCATCAACATCGGCTGCCTTGGGACTCTTGCATGTGGCTTTCAGCTCTGAGGCAGGCTGTGACCTTCTTGACCAACAGCGTCCATCGGTTGTCGCCTGGAGGCTATTATTGGGACAGTTTCAGGCTCTTGTGTCACACACAAAAGAAACCTGACCAAAGAAGATCAAGGAAAGCTATGCAGTCGGACGCATGCTTCTTAAGAATGTGACTCTAGGGACGAGGATGACCGGGTGGAAAGAATAAGCAACGCAAAGAGCCACCAATTTTGCCAAAGGCCTTGACATGCATTATTGTCTCTCAGATTCAATTTCTAGTCACTGATAGTACAGTGGAGGTTTTAATCCAAAAGAAACCCAACTGGGCTCAGGATGCGGGTATCTTCAAGATTCTCATTATTTCGAAGATACTTGTATCATGGATGAAACTACGCGGCTGGAGTTGAAAAGCCTCATCTCAGCGACTAGATCACAGGTATCTGGAGATGCTTCAGTCCTACACGCAGCTGGTGTTGGAGAATCACTTCGACATTCTTCGCCGTCCTGGAGCAGGAGAGTAGGCTTAGCTGTGCTACTTATCCTCATCCCCATCGCATATTCAGGTAAGTTACATGAGTCAGAGAAGCACAGGCGCTTAGCAGTCAATAGTCATCCTTGTCATGATGGCTTACCTACACGGGAAGAAACAGAGCTCGTTCGGCGACACGGTACTGGAAGTTCTAAGCGTTGCTTCCACCTTGTGGCCGATTTTGTTCGCTGCTGTCCTGGGTCCACTGCTCAAATCCATCGCACTCTTCCGTGCTGAGAGAGGATCGAGGCTAGGCTCCCTAGAGTTCCTCTTGACCAGTCAGACCACGGCTTCTGCTCTGAAGAACATTCTCACGATGGGATGGATTGGTACTTGGGCCATTGGTGTCATTGCAATATGGTCCCTGAGTCCTCTAGGGGGTCAAGCCGCACTCCGCTCGCTGGGTCTACAGCAAAATCCTATTTCCACAAAGACGCCAGCAACATACTACCTTGGAAATAACAGAAGTCAGGTCCACCAGTACTACCGCGCTGGGGCGAGTGTCTTCTTCGGAGCGTCAGCTGGAGCATCGCTTATTTCTGATATGAGAACCATTCTGTCTACTTCATTTTCGACTCAGGATATCCTGGTTTCGCACGCCAACACGAGTAGCCCACACTACAATGATACCATTGCCGACCTTGGGGGTAAGTGGGAAGCATCTCGCAGTGGGCGCAGAGATCTATGGCGCAATGTGAGAATCCCTTTTCTGGAACTCCTACCCGGATATGACAGTGACGACCCTCATGCTTGGGTATCTGTTCCTGAAGATGAAATCGTCCCTTATGCTTCACTGATAGGGCTTCCGATCAGAGGTGGCTCATTCGAACGACCAGGCAACTCAAGCATGACAGTCCATTTCCACTACCAGACTCTTTATTGCGGGAGTGCCTTCAATGGGAGCGAATGGGTCAGGAACGGTTCCTCGGCGCTATGGTATCACAACACCAGGTCAAGCGTTCCTTTAAGGAACCAGTACATGGGTGAAGCAGCACCTAATATGGGATACCCAAATATTTGGTTCGACTTCCCAAACACTTCCACGCTCACGGAACATTTCACAGCAACATTCGACGTGGAACCACGGTCAAAGTTGCAACTTGTCATGGGAGGCATATGCACTGACGCTGTCAACCAAAATACGGAAATGCTCAGACTTTGCGACATCAGCACTTCGTATATCGACATGCAGATCGGTTGTAGTAGAGCTATGGTCGATGCTGACCTCGTATGTCAGACCAAAAAGGCCAGGCACGCACCATCATACCCGGTTAAGGGAAACTTGACAGCGCTTTCAAGCTGGAGGTTAGCGCCGGGAATTCTGCGAGAGCTGCCATTCACAGGTGCAAGCCATCATGTCGCGGAGCCCAGCACTCTTGAGATGTATCTGAGGGACCCCCTTGGAGTCTTCCAGCGCATTCGCGGAGGATACATGGATGACCCGGAGACTACAAACAAACTGGGGTGCTTCGCTCCTCTCCCTCCGGAGATCATTGAGCGCAGACTCGCGACCGTCCTCAATACCATCACTATGTCGACTTATGAAGTGAATGTGTTGACTGGCGGCAAGGGATTGTCACTCGATGGCGGACTAGTGCTCTGGCAGAATACTACTGCGACATGGACGGAGTTTGACAGGGATATATACAAGCTGAATAAGCCCTGGTTCATTACGACGATACTATCGACAGTAGTATTGATGATTTGTGCCGCTGCCAACATCGTTGTGCGCCAACGTATCAGAGCCCCCGATTTCCTTGATAGCGTTGCGGGGTTGACAAGAGATTCTCAATTCTTAGATGTCTCTCAAGAGGGAAGTGGGCAAAGTGGTTCTGACAGACTTGAAATGATCAAAGATGTCCAGGTTCGGATTTGTGATGTTTATCCACAGCGAGAGATTGGGAAGATTGCTTTGACAACAGAACTAAACCGTCCAGAGTTGAGATGGGAGCGGAGCTATGCATAGTTTCACGTGTGCAGTTGAATGTTACAACATTCTCATTCAATAATCTCGAAACATCTTGTTGACTTAAAAACTATGTTTTAAACTCCCTTCAAGAGCGTGTTGGTTACTGGGCATTGTCAATGACGGTGAAGGGTGATTAAGATATAAAGACGTGTTATTCACAGATGAGGCGTGTGCCTAAAAGCCACAATCACCACCACACAGAGCTTTAAAAACATATATGAGATAGCAGTATACTCTCATTAGACTTGACCCCATCAATAAACTGACCTTGCGCTTCATTGACAAGCAAACCAAGTCTTGCACGATCAGTACGTCTACAACCAAAGTCCCTGGCTAAAGCATAAAGATCAGTAAGACATGCATACGGCCCGCTCCATCCGACTTTGAATTTCCCGGAAAAGCTACCGACAGCTTCAGATCGCTGAAATCCCTTGCTTATTGGAGCCCGCTTGAAAGTGCGACATACATTGCATTCACAGCATGTCCGTTGCTCCAGAAGAGGCAGCTCAGTCGTAACCGAGCCTTGGTGAGTGCGACAAGAGAGAAGGGATAAGGGGAGTAATCTTTGTAGCCCAATGGCATTATTTCCAAATGGATTTCACATGAAGAGGCGGAAGCACATGCTACATACTCAAGTCAAGCCCAGTCTTGTTTCTTTGCCTAAAGTGGCCCAAGACCAGCTGCAGTTTCGACCTTGATGAGAAAACAATTTTCAACCAATCGCCTCCGGGTCAGTAGATGCAAAACACTTCAGCTCCTATTCACCGAGGAGGGGCTTCGACGCACGAACGCGGGGTTGTGAGACATGATAGACTTGCCGAAGTCAAATTGGCGAATTACCTGAAAGCTTCACCATCGTGTTGCGCAAGCAATTGCTTCTGGTGCCGCCAAGAGAGGGGCAAAGGACCGATTGAAGTCTGTAGATGGAGAGGAAAGGGGAAATGAGTGAACAGGCACTGTTGATGTCGGAAGAGCTGGGTAGAAGATGAGAGCAGGCTGATGTGTATAAATGACCCAGCGCTCATATCGACAGATCACCAGACTCATCTTCATCAACAACTTCACCTCAGCACCTCATTGATACAACTCACCCAGACACCTCATCATGCCTTCTGGTCTTCCCACTGCCCCCGATACTGAGATCGGCTTCCAGCCACCTCCTCCCTCCAAGGGCCCCCTCGACAAGATCCGCAAAGGTCTTGTCGGAATCATTCCCTTGCCTGAACTGGGCGAGAAACCCATCATCTACAACCCCGTCATCATCGTTCTCACAGGCTACCTTGAGACCGTAAAGCCTGGCGCTCTTGATGAGGCTGTCCACTCTGCATACCAGCAGATCCCCCAGTTCATGGACAAGCTCAACATTAGCGATGCCCGATCGTTCTTAGACTTTGCTAACGATCTTCTCAAATGGGTTCCTCACGAGAACTACGAAGGCAAGGATATCTACGATATTCTTTGCATGTTCTACTTCATCATTGATCAGCCCCCACTAGCGAACCTTCAGACTTCCATCTCGCCTGATCAAGTCGGTCAGCCGCTCACCTGGCTCTCCTCATGGATAGTCGTGTATGCGCAGCTTATTGGACTGTTCATGGACTCTCCCGCCTCGCTCACGAAAGAGTCTCTTGAGAGTTTTAGCCAAAAGAACTCTCCCAAGTATAACTATGACGAAGCTTTGGTCCCAGAGGGCGGTTTCCGCACCTTCAATCAGTTCTTCTCTCGCCATCTCAAGCCTGGTATGCGACCTATTGCAGAGCCAGAGAACGATCGTGTCATTGTATACCCAGCCGACTGCACCTATGACAATTCGGTTGCCAACCAGAACATTGTCAATATTGAGTCTGACGGAGTGATTATGATCAAGAACCTTCCCTGGACAATCTCTTCTCTTCTTCAGGGAAGTGAGTATGCGGATGAGTTCCATGGTGGTGTCTGGATGCATGCCTTCCTCAACACCTTCAACTACCATCGCCAGCACGCTCCTGTTGCTGGTGAGGTTCTTGAAGCGAAGAACATCCAGGGTGCTGCATATATGGAGGTCAACTCTAAATGTGAGCCCATGCGTGTCATGTGCGGTCCAGACGCTCCTGATACACCTGGGTATCAGTTCCTGCAGACCCGTGGCATGATCATCATCGACAACCCTGTCTTGGGCAAGGTTGCTGTCCTCCCTATCGGTATGGCACAGGTTTCATCTGTCAAGATAACGATCCAGAAGGGTGACAGAGTGGAGAAGGGACAAGAAATCTCGTACTTCCAGTTTGGAGGATCGGATGTGATTTGTGTGTTCCAGCCCAAGGCGGGGCTGAGGGTTGAGGATTTCGTTGCTTCGACTAACAACACGTACTCCAAGTATGGTACCATCTTGGCAAGAGCTCCTCAAAAGTAAACATAGGTTTCTGCCGTGTAATTAGGATGCTCCTACAGCTAAGATCATGACTAAATAGCCGAATAATCGAAACTGACATGGACCTACCTGTAACCATGGGATACAGAGGATACCTGAAATGAGGCCTGCTTTTCTGAGACATACATGCTGCTATGGCCTTTTGAAGCCCAATGGTAGAGTCAAATTAATCCCCAACACTTTGAGACTGCAGATCTGGTTCCATATTTTCTGAAGAGGCTATACTATTGCGAAATACTTCAGGTGTTGAACTGGTTGGTAACGCAGACAGTGTCACTCATGATGCGTAACTTTCGGCGTTAACTATGGGGAAGAGAGATTTCCAGAAACAGCGAATTAGAATATTCTCATGCCTTCAATACTTCAGAACGTTCGGGATAGTTTTAGGACGTTGTTGCGCAAATGTCTCTGTACCCCCGCACTAGAGCATCTTGCTAGACCTAAATTACCTCGAAACGGAAACTCGTGCGTTCCAGACCGACTGTTTCTGTGATCATTTCCTGAAAAGAGTTCTCGTGGCTAGCTGAAGACCACTAGTCTCCTGCAACTGAGTGGGTTGTCTTGGATGACGAATCCAACAGCTGCGATAGGCGGTTTGGCCGTGTATCAACTGATATATCAACTTGTTGAGGTCTCGAACAATTATTTATAGAGAGAAGTTCCTCTATTAGAAGCATCAAATCTCTCATCAACCCAGTCTTAAGATTCATCATCACTTCTCACTATGGCTGATCCGTCCCACTTCGCTGATCCCTTTTGGGAACCCCAGGATCAGATCCCTGTTGAACTCGACGCTCAACCCCAAGTCAGCCCCTTCAAACCCGCCAATCTTCTATCCTCAATCTCGCCTTCCTGGAAGACTACCCCCGTTGGAATTGACTTTGCCGTGGGAGGTCTTGGTACTATTGCCGCCAAAGCTGATTCCCCCAAAGAAAGTGTCACATTTACCATTCGCCCTGAAAAGCGAAAGGAACAGCCGACCTTGAAGCTTGAGATCACAGAGACTAACTGCGTTCTGTCAAAGAAGGAAAAAGATGCCGACAAGTTTGTCGCGTATAAGGAAAAACTCACGTTTGAACCTGGCGAGGAGAGGAACAAGTTTTACGACGTTGTCATGTTTCCGAAAGGGAAAAGATCAGCTTTGCTTGACACGTTGACTAAGAGGGCTACTTATTGGATCTCCGTTGACAGAAGCAACGCACGTATCCGCTATGGCCAATCTCTGATCAATAACTCCATGACCTTCATGGAGATTCAGTTCGAGAAGGAGAAGGCTGCCTGGATGGATCACCTTGTCTCCACTGAAGTCGAGCAAGATGGTTCTCCGATTTCGAACGAAGATATCAAGTACAAGCCGCAGCCTGTCACTGTTGATCTCCCGCCTGTCGTTATCCCCGAGTCGGAGATGACGCTCGAAATACTGGAGAACATGACAGCCATGACGTTTGCCAATCTGCCCAAGGCTTGTCAGAAGCTGTATCACAATATTTCTGGGGCCAAGATTACAGCTAGGCCGGAGAAATTTAAGGACCTGCCTGAAGCTATTGATGAGAGCTGCAGGGATGAGAATAAGTACTGCGGTGACATCCTCAAGAGAAAAGACACCTTTGGAGACCCACTGGAGACCTATCTTCGCATCACAGTCGGCGATAATCTGGTATGTTCCCGATACTTGACGTCGACTGCAACTGACACAAGCAGGCCGATTCACCCGGCATCCCCTACGTAATGGAGATCTGGCCCCCTGGTCACAAGTCGCCCATTCACCAACATGGCGACGCTTCAGCAGTCATCAGAGTCCTCTACGGAAAAATTCAAGTCTCTTGGTTCGACAAAGTCGAAGAGGGAAGTCCATCACAACTGATTGGCAACCCGGTCGTTCTCGAGGAGGGCAAAGTCACTTGGTTGGGCAAAGATCAATATCAAGTTCATCAGCTTGAGAACACTTCGGACAAAGTTTGTATCACTCTTCAGTGCTATCAGTTTGACGATGATGACAAGGTTCATGATGAAGCGTTTTATTGGAAGGATGAGGAGGGGCATAGGAGGAAGTTTATTCCAAACAGTGACAGTGCCTATGGACTGTTCGTGCAGAAGGTCAAGGATGAGTGGGAGAAAACGCACCGAACCTAGCATTTAGTAGTATAACCGTGTTCACTATCTGCACTACCGCCTACATTCTACGCTCTCCCTGCTCTGTGAGAATTGGCCGTTATCTGCCTACACAACAACAGCCCTTATTCCTGTCCACTAAATGATCTTGCTGCGAAAGTTTTCGAAAGACTCCTTGCCTGTAGTGCCATCGCCTGGAGTCGTGACATGTCGCAGAGCAGCCATGTGGCAAGGGAGTATGGTGTTGGTCACAGTGGAAGCCAAGGTGTTGAGTGTAAAGTTCTTCTTGTCTGTTTCCCTTGCGTTCCAAGTCAAAGTCAAGTCAAAGCGGGCATAGACGCGATATCTCTCCCCATCAACCTTCTTTAAGAGATAGTCAGAGAAGTAGGCGCGGGAAATTCCCTGACTATCTCCCAGCTCAGTCTTCATGTTAACCAGACCGTCCGGAGCATCTTTGTACTCCTTTTTAAGATTTCCTGGAATCTTGCCCATCAGAACGCTTGGAGGGTCCAGGATGGCTGTTATTTTGTGGTCATCTGACTTGGCAAATTCATAGGTGTCTGCAAACCAACCCCTGGTAAGGGCAGAATCGACTCCCCAGCAGGTGTTCCAGTTTGATGCTCCGGCGCCACTGGCGAAGTCTGTGACCTCTCCTGTAGCGTCTACCAGTTGGTATGCAGGAGTCGATGCTTTATTGACCAGGCTACCGGTTTTGGCAGCATTATCAACAACAAGCTGTCGTGTGATGAATTGGAGCCAGTGGAAGTCATTGTACTTTGTCTCGTCCTGGACGACTAGAGAAAAGCCGCCAAAGTCGTTGGAAGTTGTCTTGATTTTGCTGGCCAAGATGACAGTACCAGTTCCATCAATGTTAATCAGTCGAGCATTGATTGCATTCTCTGCTGGAAGTGGGTTTGAAACGTTCAGAGTGACAAGTTCTGCAAGCTTGTCTGCATAAAGATCTGTGCGATCAAGACCCTTAGGACGGTCCATGGCTATTTCCTGAGTATATGTCGGAGTGAGTTGCTTGGAAACTGGATGTGCTGAAGGCGCGCAATGAAAGATTGACTGCGTTGGTTTGAGCAAAGATCAGTGAACTCTCTGGGACAGAGTCTTTATTTAACTTCCTGGAGAGGAATCTGAAAGCATGTGATGATATGCAGTCGCACTTCTTCAGCTATGCCCCTTCACCGCCACCATTCAATAGCTGCCAGAGCTGAAAGATGAGTAACCAATAATCAACGTTCAAACATGATAAAATGCCACTCTGGGGCTTACTTCAGCGGGGAAATCGTATCACGAGAGCCTTCTGATTGCCTAAAAAGACGAAAGCCAGGTCACATTCGTAACAATATTTACATAAGCGGTGTTCCGAATATGATCAATAGAATTGAGCTATCGATTGACCCTTTGAGGTCTGCTTGCGACTGTAAGAAACTCTGTGCGTAATTTCTTTCATTACAGTGAGCAGAGTAAGCGGTATCATAGGAACGTTGAGACAGTCAGTCCAGCTGATCCATTTCATTTGGGTGGTTCAGAAAAGGGCCGACACGGTGCTCTAGCCATGCCAGCACAGGTGTCTTCTTTCACAGTGGTTGCGCTCGCATATCACCGTGTTCTATGGAGATTTGTTAGTCGGACTGGAACGGCATCATCAGGACTATTTGCCAAATTCTCTGTATAATAATCAATTTCCCAGAAAGTATTATGTTGAATAGCTCAAGCTAAGGTTCATATGATGATTGTGCCAGTATTCTGATTGAATTGCATGTGAAATCTAACTGAATTGCTACATAACCTTGAGCCTTGATGTTGATTACCAAATCCTACTGGACATCCCGAGATGTCATTTCGGGCGAGGAGTTATTGATGATGGTGTCGATGATCTCGGGATGGAAGGTATACCGAACCTCCCCATCCTGCCCAGGCATGGGTGCAATCTTGCGACTGATACCGAGCTTCATTGTGTGATCTCTATCCAAGGCTCTAGGGTCAATGACCTTGCCGTCAATCTAGAGTTCGTTCTGTCAGTCACAGTCTTTCATCTCAACAATAGCAAATGCTGCCACTTACAGTCTGAACACGCCACTTCAAGTTATCAATGAGGAATCGCTCAACATCCTCTGGAGCCAGACTACCCAACTGCCGAATTTTGACATAGTCAAGTAGCAACGACGTCATGGGAGTGGTGCTAGTAACAAGCTGGACTTGGCGCTCCTGGTCTGCGCAGTTCTCGCAAATCTCGGAGCTCGAAGTAAAGATATGCGAAACTCCGACAAAGCCTGGGAGGGAAGACCATTCCATACCAGAATGACCGTCAACATCACCAATGATGTAGAAAATGGTGTAAGATCCATTCAAAGCCATCCTGCGCAATCGTCAGTTAGGCCAGTTCGGCACTCAAGAACTTGTTTAGGCTTACCTCTCGACAACGACATCGATGTACCACTCTTAGGAGAACTCGGAGGATGGGGTTGATGCTGCCAGGACCTTTTGCTGCGTCCTTGGCTGGATTGGCGGCGGGATCAGAGGCGTGAACAGATCGTCAGAAGGCAAGCCAAGGAAGACTTGAGCCTTAGAGACGTCTAAAGGCATCATGTCCTCCGGGGGCACCCCGATGTCTTCATTGGCAAGGAGTCTTCGGCTCCAGCCATATTTCCGCGTGAACTCGTTACGAACCTGATCACCTTTGTTTCCGTCTGCAGTTTCGGCATAGGTGTATCCAAGTCTATCAGTGTACCTGGCTGAATCAGAAGTCCAATACCTGTCTTCTTTGGCCGGCTTGATAGGCCACTTGCGGAACGGGTGAAGACTTGCCCCGCCCAAAGCTTGGTTTTCCGCACCCTTCAACCCATTGAACCAGTGTGTGTCGTCATTATCACCATTGGCAGCCTGCCAGATAGCGAATATTCTATCGATTTGACTGTGATATCGTATCAGGAACCGGTCTTGCTACATGTATCTGCGGATTGTCTGACTTACCAATGATGGATCCAGAAGATCGGATCAAACCCCGCTACAGGAACGCTGCCCATGTGGCCGCCTGTAATATCATCCTTCGGGTCTCCTGCAAACCCACCGATGTGCCCGTGATAGTCATTATGAAATCCTTCGATTGATCCGGTGCTACTTCTCAAGGCTTTTAGAGGATCAAGGCCAGAGTCCATGACGCTGTCAGTCGAAAATGCTTTGAAGTGACTGTAGGTCTTGTCCTCGATCAGGGCAAGACTGACGCGTGTCTGATCTTGTCGAACTTCATTCAGAAGCCTGTTGAGTAAGATGACATTTTCCGGTTCGGAGCCTCCGTGGCGACATGTTCGACTTTTGGCATCCCGCAGCTTGTCGATCTATCGTGGCGTAAACATGTGAGAAATCAATCACAATCACAACCCCAGTAGACTCACATCGAGCTTTAGAATATCTCCAGTCAATTCTGTCCGAGCCGCTCTCGTCAAATTCAAATTGGAAAAATAGGTTGGGCATCTCAATGAGCTTGTTGTCAGGGAGTCGCTTAACCATAACCCTCTTTTTTGTAAAGATCCTCGGGGCATGAAAGTCATAGGGAGATGTTGTTGTGGTGCCGTCAACCACTCCTGGGAAGGTTACCGGGCCCCCTCTGGCACGATGATAGTCCCAGTATGGAAGTCGGAACTTCTTAGCAGCAGCCTTGTATTTCTGCTTATCTTCGTCTGACACTTCCAAAGACTCAGAAAATCGCTTGGCGATGTTATCGACTTGACGAAAGATAGTTTGCTATATTCGGAGTGATTAGCAGAATATTGCGTGGTGAGTCAATTTTCTCACCTCTAGCATGGCAAGGTAAGGTCGATGCCATAGCGCAAAGGTTGGGGTGGAATGGGCACAGTAGCCATCGTCCATCTCTCGCGATATCACGCTCTGTCTTTCCACGGTCCTCTTCCCCAGCCCAATCTTCAGCTGGCAACCCATGTATACCTAGTGTTAATTAGCAGGAATTTGAGCAATTGACCTAGGGAGAGACTGACCTGCAATCTGGCACCAAGACATGATATCATCGGAGGTGAAGGAATAGCCAGGGTCAGGTGTCCATGTTATCTCCTTGTTCGTCTGCTTCATGTCCTGAAGCTCCATCAAGGCGATGAGAAACAGATTGAAGGTGTCCGGCTGCGTCATCAACATGACGTCGATGTCGAGGCGTTCTCCTACACCTGCAACCTCACGGAGGCCGATTACAGCTCCCTCATCATGAGCCTTGTTGATGTTGTCCATGGTTTCTAAAGTTGATTTGTCCGAGACAGGATGTTTGTGGTAATTCCTGGGGTCTTGATGTCCTGGATGCTGAAATCAAAACCAAAAGATTGAGGACAAGGTTGCCTTTATATACCTCGCTTCCCGTCCAGCAAGCCGGGTCTGAATACTTCCAGTTTTGCGGTGACAAAGTAAACATATCAGCCGAAGACGTAGTAAGACAAGTCCTACCATCCCTATCCGATCATCATTCCCTATCAAAGGCGGCCGCCGTACGAGTAATCACATGCATTGAACTATTTCATGTATCTTAATGTCAATATATCGATCTCAGGTATGTGGAGACTACCCGGTAAGGCCTAGGCGAACGCCGCTAGAGGCGATGGAAGCGCGGGTGGCGTTTCTAACACCAGTAAAAAGTACGGAGCCGGTGAATGGCGTTTCTTGTTACAGCTGAAGATAAACCCAGAAACCTCACATATACCTGTTCTAGGCTTCATACTACCATATCGATCCATGGTGGCGTTTTCTTATCGGGTGTTGAGTTGACTGTCACAGTGCATCGCAGCATTCTTTTGGGCTTAGCCAAGCCTTGAATTTTCAGCTCTTTCAGATCATAACCCCTCACTTAAACTTCATTGAGCGCAGACTCAGCCAGCCTTTTTAAATATTGTCTCGGAGACATTAGCTCTCGCTTATTGAAGGAGCCCATAGCCTATAGAATCACGGTGCTGCATATATATGCCAAGATTACTATGAGCACCATCTAATCTGGACCGGTCCATGCAAGAGCGCTCATGCCGGCAAGGGCGAGATATCACAAACCAAGAGCCACGAGACAACACAGTCAAATTAAAGTCAATAGATATTCCATGCTGATTTGAAGCTGCAGGAGAGCTTTGTCTCAAACAATTTGTTGTGACAAGACTCACTGAAAGCCTCAAAGGATGCCCGAGTGTACGGGTTAGGCATGTCTCCGAGTCTAATCTCACCTGATTGCGGGATACAATATTGACTCATTATTGCAGCTATAATCCGCTACTGCCAAGAGATCGGCGTAATACCGGAATGATCGTTGATAAGATGTCTTGTACTAGAGCTGGAGACACCAGGCTTGGACTAGACGAAAGCGATGCTTGTTTGTAACCATATTGGCCACATAATCTACAGGCGACGGGTGATCTTAAACAAGCCGAAGGCTGAGTATTCTAAACTCGTTGAACACATCTTGATTCAAAGTGCTAATTACATAGTCACAGAAGTACTAGCAATGCCTAATTGTAACTAACGGTCCCTATATTTATATAGCGGCAACCGATATGAGCCCCAAATTAAAGTACTGGATTATACTGAAGTCTAAGAATACCAGTAAGGCGACACAAGCAGGCGAAGCTTCTAGACGATTGAGAGAAGATATTGTGATTCTTTCATTGTTTTTATACAGTCATCATGGCCTGCATTAATTCTCTATAGATCTTATTGAAGTAGTCTGGCTGATTTCAGTCCATATAGAATAAAACATATTTGATACGTACTTGATAAAGAAACCCGAGTAAGGCTTTATTCAGCCGAAGCTTGACAGATTGCCACTGACGTGGACAGTGTTGGTCGCAGAGGTTCTTTGGCCTAGAAGTAGATCACCGAGGGCATTTCAATTGCGAACGGCATATATTGGCTCTTGGGGTAACATTGACTTCGCAACGGTAGGATGGGTATCTTATTTCATAGTACTTATGCTTGCATATTACCGTACTCCATAGATTTCTAATACTCAGGCTAAACGACCTCATCGTAAAGTTCTCTATGGAGAGGTCACTCAATCGCAAAACATGATGCTGTTCTCGAGGCTTACGAGAGACTGTTCGACTATTGCCATCTCCAGAAGATCGAGTGAAATCCTGCTACGGGAATGCTGCTCATATGGACGCTGTTGATCTGGTCACTTATCCTTGCGGTCTGCATCATGCTCTGTGATTCTTGTTGAAGTCCTCCCGGTGAGCTCCGCCTGCATACAATCTTGCGCTTATGGCCAATGAAATTAATTGATTGATGATGGGACTCGCAAGGCTCTATCAGCCAGGGACATGGGGCCGGACGCGGACTCTGTTGGTCATAGATGCTCTTTAGCCTACGATTCTATTATTGACAGGAGATTGAGTAAGATCATACATAATGGCCTTTTTATTCACTTAATTCTGACCTATTTATGAAAGAATCCCAGGGCCGGTTATGCTGCTACGTATTTGAGCTTCGTATCTTCCTGCCAAGTAATTTGGTGACTACTTTAATAGCTCACCGACCGGCCACCGTAGATCTTATCTTGGTACACCGTCCAGAGTAACTGGGAACCAAAGATGCAGAATTGCGATTTCAGCACCAATGATTTCGTAGGCGGCTGAGCAGATCAAAACACGGTCATTCGTGGTCCATTCGTCATCAGGAGACCGCTTATCTCAACAACAGACACCTGCCGTCCATTTCAAGCCGGGCTGTGCATGAATTGTGATTTCAAACCACGTAACGTATGTTAGTTTCAGAAAAATACTTGCGGCAGGGCCGAAATGCATTGCGCTTGTAGTAAATCAGTAAGTCGGCAGTTAACACCACCAACCACGAAATTCAACGTCAGACAAGCTCTCCACAATCGTGGCAACTTCAGATTGGAGCTTTGTCATGTACCGCTGCGGATATTCTGCCGCAGGCATTCTATTTGCGACAGGCACTTTATCTGCTGACTCTGCAATAGTCTAGTCGTTTCAGTGAAGGGAGAACCTGTTTGGCTTAGGGCTGAAAAGCCAGTCCACGATTGTGCAGACTCCAAGATAGACTGTCTTTTAATTGGCACAATCCATACACCATTTCCAGAAGCGAGAATGGCTGGCTGCAAGCTCATTGGCTACCCACGAACAAAACTCGAGTTTTTTAAATTTACATCAGGCTACAGTACATTAAAGACGATCTTCCTAAAGATTATCGTTCCATTTAGCCACATCAGCTACATCCTGGGTATTTTTACACCTCTTGCCTCCTCACGACCTTGGTAGCAAAGAACTGTACTGCCTCTTGATTCCGTTGTATATCTTGCGAAACTGCCCCGAGATTTCATTATGACACCGCAAAGGTCCCGAAAGCTACCAGTGAGGCAATTCTCTAGACAATCAACCCAACAGCCTGTCCAGACTGGTTTGAAGAGGACAAGGTCAGGCCGGTCGCTGTCTCCTCTCGATGATCAATGTGGAAAGCCTGAACTCTACGAGGCTACAACCTCATCAAGAAGCGAGGGTACTGCAAGCAATGACAACAATGAAGTCACCAGCACCAACGAACAGCCAGAATCTCAAGAGAATGGCGTTTCGTGCGGCCAATTATCTCTTGAGCAAAAAGTTGATCTACAGCAACTTTTGAGAGAGAGATTCGGTCGTTGGGCTGATGGGGTAGAATACACTGCGCCACCAAAGGACAGATTGCCGCCGCGAAAGCGTTTCAGAACATCGCAATGGCAGTCGGGTCTTCCAAGAACCGACGAAGAGAATGACAGCGAGGAGGAATTTGTTGTAATTTCTCACCCAACACGCAGAGAGGGTTTCTTTCATCTTGCTTGTCCATTTTACATCCATGCACCCCACAAACACCAGAAATGTCTTGTCGAACAAGATCTACCCTCCATAGAAGCATTGATCAAGCATCTTTTACGGCAACACGATAAGCCTCTGTATTGTCGTACATGCTGGAAGACTTTCGAAACGTTGATTGAGCGAGACAGCCACGTCTTGGAGAACGCATGCAAAAGAATCGATCAAGAGGCATCTATAGGGCTGACTGAGAGTCAAAAGGTGAGATTGATCAAGAGGGATCGGTATGACTTGGGAGAAGCACGCCGTTGGCGTCGTCTTTGGTCTACAGTCTTCCCAGGTAGAGAGCAGCCTCGATCTCCATACCTTGATCGGGATGAGGGGCTCAAAGTCTCCATGGTGAGAGATTTCTGGACTGCCGATGGCCAGAAAGTCGTCTCTGGCTTCCTTGAAGGACTGGAAAGTGATACCGATGGGAACAGAGTGAGAAATGATACGATTTTCCAGGAGGCGCTGTGTGGTCTGGTAGACTGGGCAATAACAGAGGATAGCCATTCTGCGATTCTCTCTTCGGCTAGCTGATCTCACAAACTTAGCTAGTAGAGAGTCATGGAGCCTTGGATGATGTCACTGAACCCAGCATTCTTTGTGATGGGCTTTATATAGTTGTTAAAGCCCTTGTTGTCCCCAGTTTTCTATCCATTTGACTTGCAATGGGATTGCAAGCTGTTTATAGCGTATCTCGAATCCTTATATAGGAGTTTAACTTGAAGTTTGCGGCATTTCCAAGGTCTTCCTTTGTACTGATAGCTCGCTGTAAGATACCTCACAGCTGTCCTGAACCATCGAATAAAATGTATATTGCATTGGGATTAATCTTTTGATCTCGAATTACTGTTCATACTTTCTTACGTAGTAGATATAAAAGTTCTTGAACTTCCGGGCTCATGTGCGCGCGGAACCGGAAGTATACTGAAAGGCAAGGATATGCCTTCGAGTTGATCGATATTCAAAGACCAGTCCTTTTCAGGCATCAAGCCAATATAGTAAAGAAACCGAATTTTAGCATGGAGCCTGCTTATCTTCACAGAAGAGCGGCAGGCGCTTATTTATCTACCCTTAGAATCAGTCACTAAGTTATCAAGCTTCTCGGCTGAAAGTAAGATATTAGGCAATAGGGAGGGTAATTAGTATCGCCTGTATGTATTTATTGGAGTTTCTTACCTTTATGCCCAGGGGCGGAAGCCTCTTTTAACCTTGACCCTATGGGCATGATGCATGGCTGGCCTCAGGTAGAAATGAGGCCAACTTAAACATTGTTTCATGTCTGAGTCCCGACTTACATGTGCTATTTCCAGTTGGGATCTTTTGCTGAGAGTTTAAATCAGTACAGAGAACTTAGAATCAGTCAACTATATTCGGTGCCGCAGCACTGATTTTCAGACATTTAGGCCTTGGCTTAGATCGTGAATATGCTCAAAACTTCAGCATGGCGTGTTCCAATATCTTCTTTGTTCTTTGCATTTGAAGGTGGATGCATGGACGCTGCACGGTTAGGCACATCTAGTTAGGCCGTGGACGGAATGCTTCGAAAAGGCCTCAATTCGTGCCGTGTCCAATTGTCAATGCTCAAGTCCATGGATGGCATCCTCTGATGTATGGTAACCCTCGAGAGATAAAGAAAGACCGAAAGACGCTGTTTCAACCTGACACGCTGCGTAGGCTGGCACACCTTAAACGCCAACTATTGTGCCTCTTCAAGAGAAGTACAAGTGGGCTTCGTGGGTCTGCTGTGAGTTATGACACGAGATTCACAACTGCGATGCGTATTGTGGTCCTGCTGACGTGGTATTGCATCAGGCTGTTGTCTTCCGAATGAAAAGGCATCTGCGTCACACAGACCTCGAGAAGCTAAGTCTGATTGCTCGGCGAACCATTTTATTTTCAACCTGCATGGGACGTCTGATGGATTATCGGAAGTTTCTGCATCACCTCTTCCGCCGTTGCGTACACAGGCTCTGGGATGACCCAGATTAGCAATCCTCATTGGTTGTCACAGTAGGCTGCATTTCTCACCGCCCGAGCTTCTATTTCATTGGTAGATTACGCAAATACACATAAGTGCTGCGGGCGGATTATCTGCCTCACAAGAGTTGGGCTGAGCAGCTATATATAAGACTCTAAATATCCGGAAGAAAAATGAGCAGGTATACTGCCTGAGCTGTGTTGAATCATCAATATCAATATGTTCTCCTGCAGCTTTGGTCTCTTGTACATCATCCTTCAACGCCTTGAGTCTTTCTTTCGTCGAAAAAAGGCGGAAGCAATGGCCGAACCTGAGGGTTGCCAGCATGACCTCAAGCAACCAATCCGACCAAGAAACGACACAAAAGAGGCCAAGCACACTACCCAATGGGATCCCTGTCCTCACAAACAACCCAATGCACCATCACGCAAGCATGCTGCAACCTTGCCTCCTAAACATGACATGGAGCCTCATTACTGGTCTACCGATGATACAGAGAATGAAGATGACATTCAAAATCTCTCATCATCGGATCTCAAACTGATTCAGAATGATGATCTCCAGTTCCAGCGCCTTGAGACTAAGAAGCATACACATGCAACGTTCATCACACCACCAGAGAACAGAATGCCCCCTCAAAAACGCTTCACATCGTCACCTAGGCAGCAGGTGACGCATGAGCAAGTATATGATGAATGCGACAACAGTGACGATGATATCGTCGTGATATCGCGTCCTACGCACCGGTCCAGAGAAAATCTTCAGCTTGCCTGCCCTTTCTATGTTTATGATTCTGAGAAGTGCCGCCAATGTCGGCTCGCGAGCGACCTACAAACCGTTTCGGATGTGATTGAGCATTTATTCCAGTCTCATTCTCGGCCATGCTACTGTATAAACTGTTACGAAGCATTCGACACGCTGATCTGTCGCGACGATCATGTTTTGAATGGGAAATGCCAGCGGCGTACTCCGGGTCCATTGTTTGGATTGAGTGAAAGCCAGAAATCAATGCTTCTCGAGACAGACTCGCAATGCACTGGTGACGAGGCCCAGTGGCTTTTCATTTGGTCTATCGTGTTTCCGGATTCTCAACAGCCGCGCTCCCCATATCTAGGCCAGAATTCGACATAAGGCCTATCCATGCTTCACAAATTTTGGCAGTTGAGTGGCTCCGAATGCAAACTTGGACTATTTGAAGCACCGGAGAATATCATCTTACAAATATCGATACCTTGCGGGAAACTTGGGGGTTAGTCCCGGAGGACCTACTAAGGAGTGTTTGAGGAGCAGAATTGTCGAAGGGTTTCATCTACATGGGTGAAATTAATGCTTGGATTTTATAATAAAAGCATACACGTTCTTTATATCACCACAAACCACAGACACAGTAATTGGAAGTTTTATTTAATACTAAAATCCTATCAAGTTTTCAATGACGAGTATCAAAACCGCACGATCGGCTGAATGTTTTCTTTTTCTTTTTTTAAAAAGGTCATTTTGCGACTTTCCTTCCTACGCTAGCAGAAACGCGTGTGTATGCCTTCTGCGGATAGCGACAAAGAAGGAAATGTCGAAGAAAGGAATCAAAGTGAAAAGTTGGAAAAGAAAAAAAAGGTTGGAGGAACGCATTGAGGACAGGAGAGACAGAAAAGTGACTAGTAGCCGTCACTGAAGCCGCCAGTGTATCCGTTTGGAGGATCATAGTCATCCAATTCCATATACTGCGCATACGCAGAACCAGTCATCTGAGAAGGGGCTTGAGTTTCAGGCAGAGGGTAATATGAAGGCATAGTAGGGTAAGATCGTTGCAACTGTTGTGGTTCGCCTGGAAGCAGGCTCGAGAGACTAATCATCCCATTGTCCACTTGTTCCAGTGTGTGTTGTTGTTCGTAGTGCACAGGATCGGTAGATGAAACGCCTGGCGGTGTCACTTCTGAGGAACCAAGAGTTGATCGACAAAACTCATCAAACTTTGCTTCCTCGAGCATCGAAGTTCGCCTTTTCTGCTGATCCCCGACGATCTTCTTGACTTCTGCGTCTGCTCCAGACTTAACAGGGTATAGTCCATTGACAATCAAATTGAACGTAGACCTATGGTGCTCCAATGTGATAGGTAGATTGTTCAAGGCCTGTCGAATGAGTGTCTCGGCAGCCTCGCGTGCGACGATTGTCTGGACGTATGGGGACGCTGGGACATTTGGGAATCTTGTCGTTGTCAGAGGTGGGATACACACGTTCCACATAGCGTAATATTTGGCTTCGGGGCTGGCTTTCGTGCTGTCGCGCTCAGCAAGAACTCTCTCGAGCTCCTTGGGTAGCAACTGGCCCGTCTCTTCAATAGTCTTTAGTTGGCAGATGCTATCAGCCCGGTGGCGCTCGAGGTCAACCTCCGCGTCGGAGCCACAGAACATCAGACGACAAATCGTACAGTAGACTTTGATGTCCTTGGAGTCTGTGCAAGTGCCTTTCTCTTTTCCATTCTTGATGGCTGCCTCGGTCCCTTGAGCTGTGCACAGCTTCACCTCTTGTAGCGTATGACACCGTTCGATGTGCCAGGAGACATCGCTTAGTCGGCGAAGACGAATGTGGCTACACTCATGGAATTTTACCGGGTCGGTGTTGTTAAAGAGACACGCGAAAAAGACCGGGGGCTGGGCTTTACTACCAGGGAGATATTCGTAGCTGGACATCTTGTCAGAGAGGTATGCTCAGAGAAAAGACTAGGGTTTAGGAGAAATATGCTGTGTCTTTGTGAAACTGAGAAAAAGAATGATTGCCCGTGGAATGAAAGAACGCCAGTGCTTACAACTACTGACTTAGGATTCGAAGTCCAGGAGAAGAGAACTGGGAAGCCCTTTTAATCAAGGCAGCATTCTGCCTTCCGCGATTGCGCAGGTCTTGGAGGCTCTGTTGTTGATAATCTACACTTACATGCAATCACACAGACCGACCTACACAGCCGCGGAGAGAAACAGCCTCACTTACTACGAGTGTTTTTCTATGTATGAATTGACCAAATTTCGTGCAATGAGTTGCAATTAAGGCGCCCCATTAAACTGCAAGAATACCATCCTGATTCCTCACTATTGTCCTCGTGAATAAGCTTATAATTAGGGTTCCGAGTAACAGGGAGCAAGACGGCCATTACTCGTATATTGAAGTTTTACAATGTGTATTGTCTTTGAGCAGCCATGTCTCACGCAGGTGCGTGACTGTACACATATGCGGAAGGATTACACCAGCGCGGAAAGTTGAGATCATTATGGCTGTCTTTTTATGCCGGCCTATCGGAACATCACTCCATTGGCGAACCGGTTCATACCAGAGGCCTCCTCTCCAGTGAAATATTTCTTTCTACGCAAAAGCGGAAGCTTGGGCGGTGGTTTATCCCTGCCTGATGATCCTATTCGATGCTGTGTTGCACTACTGATGTTGTACAACACACCCACAGCTCTGATTCGCCGCCACTCGTTGTCTCTTTGAAAGCTACCAAGCTTTGCGCGCCCACAATTGCGGTTCCCCATAGCCATGATGAGACCCCATTAGCCCTCGAGATCTGCTGGCTGTACTATTTGTCGGCATTTGATGAATTGTTCCACAGTCGTGAAATAGTGCCAAGGCCTAGCATCCGCCGTTGCGGACGACGACAATCTGGTGAGGAAGGAATATTTATATGATGAACATGACTCATTTGCCAACCTCCAACATGTTTTTTGGTTAGCAGTCTGTCACAAACTCAATTAGCTGCATCAAACATGCCATCTTCAATGACAACTTCAACCAGGTTTGTTTGAAATACCCATTAGACCAGCCCTGTCCTCTAACCTGCGCTCAAAGTGAACTGAACCAATTAAGTCAGAGAGTAGAATCTGATGGCAGAATTCAAAGTTGGCTGTCGGATCCAGGGCTTGAACTCCAAGGCAGGCTGCTGACAGGAGCGTCACCATGGCACAGCCTCAGAGCTCAACACGAAACTGGGAAGAATGATTCAATTCAAGGCCTAAGGAGGCTCTCTTATGGGAGGCATATTTGATGGGGGTTAAAAGTGCAATATTGTTTTGTCATTTCAAGGCATTTCATTATCAGCGATTAGAATGTCTCGTTGAGAATCAAAGCAGAGCATCGCGCTGGATAGGACGAATGAATCTCAGTACGGGCTAAGGAATTGAATTTAAAGACGAAAAACAGAATGGCGTGCCAGACGATACAATAAGCCATTAGAAAATCCTGATAATCTCAAAGTTGCATCAATCATTCAATAGACTATATGGTAGCAAAGCAATAATTTTGAAAATGCCAAAGGCTGTAGAATCCAGAGTGGTCTTATTTATCTTTATCGGCTGTCTGCTGTTATTCTGCACCCCCTCCCGTATTCGTAGCGTCGCGCATATGTCTTGGAACCCGGCCCTCAGTTGCCTCGTTGCCTGTATGCTTCCATGTTCAGCCCTACGTAAGCTCTTTCAGCCGCATGCAACCTGTATTTCTACTACTGGATGCCTTCCCTATCTCCCAAGCGGTGTAGCAAAACTTAACTTGAATGAATCTTCGGCATTGCGCTCTATTCTACATAACTTGTTGACTACATACAGCGTGAATACCCGACCGTGATAGTTTGCGCAACTAATTGGAATTGTAGAATGAAAATCGGTCCAAAGTCCTATGTTTCCGAGCCGGAGAGAATTTCGGGATTTTCCAATGACTCTTCTGGCACGGATCGTAATATTGCATACTCGGCGAAGGACGAGTACAGAGTTACAAGACCCTTCATTCTGGACGACCAGCATGCACATCGGCAGGCCAAACTGCCTCGTGGATCATCGAGTTCACCCACTATGTCTCAGAATCAAGATGAACAAATCGATCATGTCCAGAGCCAACCCTCTATGCTTTATCGTATGATTCGTTTCCGGTTTTCCCGAGAGTGTAAGAAGCTAACAATTCATTACATATCTAAATGACTCCTCAAGCCCAGATATGGCAAAACTGTGCGTGAGCCATCAGCTGGTCTCTGGGCTATCGTCACACACGGAATCGCGGCAAAAGACATCGGACGCTATATCACCACCAAAGACAGAAATCCTGGACGGAGGAAAGCTTTCATCCTCAAGTGAAAACCAATTGGTGATGCTAGGGGGCGCAAAAACTGAACGACCTTTACTCCCAAAGAGTGCGTGCTGGGAACAGTCTCCCGGTGCGCAACCACAGAGAGAAAAAAATACTTCGGATAGTAAATCATCGACAATGTTCTTCAAGAGGAGTGCTGCAGAAAACAAGAAACCGCAAAAAAAGAGTCGCACTGCTACAGCAACAAATAGAGATAAGAGAACCGAGGCCTTCGCTTGTCCTTACTACAGGAAATACCCGGAACGTTATTTTGATTGTATTAACCTTAGGCTGGTTCGAATATCAGATGTTAAGCAACACTTGAAGAGGCGGCACACGTGGAATTATACCTGTTTTAGATGCTCTAGAGGGTTTTCCTTACAAAAGACATATGAGGAGCATGTCTTGCAGCAGGAATGTCCAATCAAGGAGTGTACAAGCCATGGCAGCGTTTCTCCACGTGCACAAGAAGTACTCAAGTACCGTGTTGATAGACGTTCGTCTCCTGAACTTCAATGGCATGAAATATGCAGGATCTTGTTTGGAAAGCTCGGCGACGCACTAAACCCACACCATGGCGGCATTTTCAAAGAGATCACGGGAATCATGCGTGTTATATGGAGAGAGGAGGAGCAGAATATTATCTCTAGTTTGAGGGGTACACTGAAAGTTCCGTGCGCAGATGAGTTGCGCCCATTGCTGTCTGAGGTCCTTAGCAGAGTTGAGGGATATTTCGAACAAAAGGAGCAGACGCTGCCGGAAGAGAGTTTGGAAAAACCAGTCGAAAAGGTTCAGGTAACTGGGAAGACGATTCTACAAGGAGAAAACTCTGGACATGCCTGCGAGTCTTTGAAGGAGGGCAGCAGTCAGATGCTCGATCAGGGCTCGATCAAAGTCCCAGAGCCTATCTGTTCACCAACACAAGAATGGCAGTTTTCAAATGACATCGAAACTTCGAGCCTTTCAAACTACAGCTTCACCTGTTTCAAGCCTACTCAGCATCAAAACCAGTTCGAGTACTCTTATTCTGGTCACCCAGCCGGTCCGCTCCATTCGTATCCCGGAATGGACCCCAGCAACGACATCTCAATGGATGATTTTATGTCCTTTAATAGCTCCATGGAGGGATGTCTATCTTCAGAGGACTACCTATCTTCAGTACTAAACCTAGACAGCTTTTAATAAGAAGATCAAACCATTACTCAAATATCTTCGATGAATCAACGGGATGCTGAGCATACATCAAACGGTGTGATTTGAAAAAGGGACAGACAATTTACATTCTCTGAGAGCCTGGGACTTCTAGAGGGAACATATACTTGAGATGAGTCGTGTGTTGAGGACAAGAGAGCCGTCTGTTAAGAATAGAATGAGACATGTCCGGTCCGAGCGACGGGGAATACTCAAACCTCCACTCAAAGGAAATCGTCAAGGCTTAATACAGGTCTTTGATTCTTTGAGTCTGAAAGAAGGACTTATCTCCGGTGGAGATATATAATCAGTGGACCTTGTATTCGACAGATGTAGCAGAGCAGAATAGCTGTAGCAAGACGAAACAACTGAGGAGGCGTTAAATGTTTCTTTCTCGGATGATCATATAAAGGACTGTGTCAAATTAAATGTTCAGGCAGCCGGAATAAATCATCCTTGGTTCACCCACTAGAGAAAACATGATTGACAATGATGGTATTATCCAGTGTGCCTCCGGCGCGATGGTATATCTGATTGAGACGCTCCCCAACCCAACTCGGGCTCAAACTTAGCTCGAGATTAAAATAATACTCCATGATAAAGACAAATCGAACAAGTCCTCCTCATCAGTCGAGATGTATGTCTCAATATGCTGTCCACCACAACCCTATTTCCTCCATCCGTTCCGAAGGCGTTATCTCCGCCTTGGGTTTTGTACTCCTGGTGCTCTGGAACATGGAGCTATTCTTTATCGAAGAATGTGTGTACATGTGGTATTCCCGGCTGGGAGCGTAGTAGTATGTGTAGTAATAAGCCGCTGTACCAGTGTTAGCTTTTGTCAATTGAAGTCGAGGTTGGTTTGGAGACGTACCAGCTGTAGCGACGATGGCGACAGTGGGGAACGCGCGAGCCGCTTGGGCAGTTAATTTGGGGGCAGCGGGCTGGCGGGGGAAGTCGAAGCGGGGAAGCGCTGAGCCGAATGAATTGGTCGTCATGATTGTTGTGTTTATCCAACAAGAAATGTTCGATGTTAATTTAAGTGTTGACTTGATTGGTGTTTAATTGGTTTGATAGTCAATTGGTTTGATGAATGCCATTTACAAGTTGCAGCTCAATTCCTTTTATCCTCAATTGACCCGGCTGATCCCGATATTCTGGTCTTGTGCACTGAGATCATGGGCGTTCGCGAGAATAAACTCGAATGGTACTGCTACGAAGCTATGGCCTGATTGCGAAAAGCTGCTGATTTCCATACGCTGGGTACGGGGAAACCCCAGAAGTTCAAATTCACATGATCCAAAAATCATCTCACATTTTGGCTGGGTGTCGCCATTCTGCCCTGAGCGAGCCCCTGGTTAGTGGCATGATGGTGGATTCACCATGTTCGGAATGCTCCTATGATCTGATTGGCGCGCAGACTTGTTTGGCATTTGTTAGTAGAGCCTCAATCTGACTTTCTCCTTGGGACTGCTTTCGTTGATGATATATAAATTTCTCGCGTATTGGGGCGTATCTAATGTGCTTCCATTACCTTGAGAGTCAAAGATAGGTAAGTTGTACAAATTCATGTGATTAACGCTCTCTAAATCTCATCATATGGAGGTCTAACTAACTCTTGTCTAATGTTTTCGGTGCCATCTAACGCAATGCTGCCGCAAGGTACCTTAACAATGCTGTTGTTAGAGCGAACCAATATTCATAACCCATTGCAATCTCCCATAACTCCGTTGACGCTTCATTTACCCATCATACCTCATTATTAAGACCCATTACCTCAATTATGTTCGCAACGCCGATGCCTTTCTTTCTTTGTACTTGTTCAAGTGCCCCACTTCTCGCTCCTAATAAAAACGCGGAAAACCAAGAAAATACGGAAATATGTTCAGACGAAGAATAATTAATACATGATGTCGTTAAAATCTCAGAGCCTCGATCATTGAGGGCCGTGGAAGTTGTTATGGTGTCGGTTGGGACAGTCGCGAGCCGTATGACTAGCGTTGCCACAGACGCGACAGGTAATGAAGCTTTGCCAGTTATCATTAGGAAACGGCGGATTTTGTGTTGGTGGCATGAACCACTGCGTCAAGTCCGGCACTGGCCTGATCATCTGCAAATTAGGCGGTGCGGGGTTCGGGATGTGGCTTGTAGCGTGGCTCACATCTCCAAACTCATTCGCTGTACCCCAGGAGGCATTGAACATGCCGTCAAATGGGTCATTGCTCAAATCATTTCGAGGTTTTTGCGGAAAATTCGGTACTTGCTGATCGAAATGTTCTGGAGGAGCAGGGTGGTAAGGTTCATTGACACCTCCGGGAAGCGGGTCATGTTGGATATCGGTTTGTGGCTGTGCATCAACAGTCAATGGAGCAACAGGTTCGGTCTCATTGTACGGGGTTGGTGTCGGTATTCCTGGGTATAATGTTTTCCATATCTTCTCCCATTTATCGTTGCCAGACGCTGCAGTGACGTCTTCTTTGAGCTTTCGAAACTCCGCCGGTAGCAAAACGCCCGTATCTGCAATGCTTTTTGTCTTGCATCCTTTATCCGTGTGGCGTTCACATCTGATATCAGCCCCACGGCCATGGAACTCATACCGGCACGTCGGACAGTAGTAAACGATCTTATCGGGGTTTGTCGTCTTTTCCGGGCGCGTGGGACTATCATCCTTTGATTGAGCGGCCTCCTCTACATCCATCCTCACTTCTTTCAATACGTGGCCTCTGCCAATGTGCTGAATAACATAGCTGACGGACGTTATGCGGAGACCTTTGCATTTACAGTACCGAGCTGGATGATACTTGTGGAATGGACATGCAAGGATTCTTTTGCGGTCGGGAGAACTTGTGGGTAGCGGATAACGTGGCCCATCCCTCCTAGAATCACCTTTATCTTCCTCGTCGTCATCACTATCTGTGTCGCTCGGGGCCTCGCCGCCGCCGCCCTCGGCGCCATCACCATTTGCACCATTCTGGGCTTTGTCGGTGGGTTGTCTGTTCTCCTTGCGTGGCTTCTTGCTGTTGCTGCCAGACTTCCCAGGGCTCCCTGGTGGCCTTTTGTGACTAGAGGGGCCCCCAGCAGCAGCCCTGTAATGATCCCCTATACAGAAGTCTAGCTTCTGAGGGGCAAGACCTAACGTCGGGAACGGGCCGATGCGTGAGGCTGGGCTAAAACACCCCAGATGGCCACTGTGCGTATATAGAACTAATGGTCTTTATGTCAATGACATGACCAGCGCAGCTAAAGTTGTTTTGGAAAGCTATTTACCAATTTGCTGACACTGCAGCCTCGCGCGGGCCAAGGTATCAGGTCCAGGGTAGCCTGGCTTGGACAGGAGGCTCAGGGCTTTGAAGGGTACTCGCTGGCCAATTGACTTGCGATCATCATTTCCATTGTGTGATGGTGCATCCCCTGCTTGCTTTGTTTTTGCAGCCACCTTGGTGTCGAATCTGTCTCGTTTGCGTCTCCAGAAATGCGAGAGGCGTTTGGTGAAACGTTTGTGTAAGCCTGGGGTGGACGACTCGTCGTCCTCACTGTTGGACAGCCTCCAACGGTGTCGTACTGAAAGTTCCGAAAACATCATGCCGCTACTAGTGAGATCTTGGGTACTTCTGTATCAGGGCGCCAATGTCGTTCATCCCCTTTAAACACTGTGAAACTGGAGACTGCAATTGAAGCTTATCGAATGTTTGAGATTAAACAAAGGTTAATTGTGTTTCATTGTATGGGTTGGTGGTTGTATTATTAGTATGTATAACGCGAACTGTTTGCCTCATCCACAGTTGCGGAGGGCGTTTTTAATTCCACGAACATAGCCTTGACAGGCAGACAAGAGCAGAGCCGCATCACAATTGTGTGCGTGGTGTACGAAAAACCACCAGCATCCTTTACTCAGCTACATCCTTAGATGAACATAGGCACCCCAACCTGTTTCATCGCACTGAAAAGGGATCCAGAAGGGTTTAAATTGAATAGCGACAAAATGCGGTGAGCAATAGAGTTCGATAGATCGGATAAAAAGTTACCAAGAATAGCGGTATGCCATAGTAATCGGGCGGTTTGGTTCCACGATCGTGGAAGCTAGGGCGCCTAGCTCGAAGATTACAGGGTTCGTTATCATTCATTGTAGATCTCTTCCACAGATGTGGAAGCCGTTGACAGCGGATATTGCTCGAGAGGCCTCACATCTCCACGGATGTGGATGTTGCGGGGGAATTTTGGCGCTTGTGATGCAAGGTGATTCAATCCTCCACAATCGTGGAGGCTTATCTTTGAGGCGCATGCATTAGACACCCCCTTGGTTCGCCGAGTTCGCCGTGGCGTTTTTCTTGTGGATTGTCTGTCAACACAGGTACCACGAGTTCAAAGACTCGAAGGTCGTAGTTTGTAGCGTGACGTTCAAGCAATCGGGTGTTCACGATGGTGGACAGTTCACATAACCCGTCACCATTGTGAGGATGAAGAGCACATTCGTGGAAATAAAGTGTCAGCTATGCTATATAATTCGAGTTCGTATTCTGATAGTTTGAAGTCAATGGTCGTCAAATAGACTTCTTCATCATGCCAGCCTACACACAGTCGTCAAGAAGGTCAACATATTTGCCCACTTGCTAACAAAAAACTGAGTAACTGATGTACCTGCAGAGAATCGAGTCAATCAGGCTCTCACCAAGAATGTGATGGCCGCATCCAGGATTGGCTGTCGGACTCGGGCCTTGACATTCAGCGACGGTTACTTACAGGGGGTTGCAGCCAACTAGAGCCACTATCGCCAGCACCCGCAAAAACCGACTTGGCCGAATCAGCAGACCTCAGAGCAAGATTGTGAGGCTTGACAAAGTGGGATGTCTTAAATAGTGCGGGCATCTGTGCATATGCACGAAAGGGTCGGGATATAGCGGTACTAGGTTAAAATGAAACACGTTGAATTTGAGCACCATTTGTGCAATTGTACCTCGATGTACCGGGCGCAGTGATTACAATGTGCCCTATCTGACGTATGCCTAATAAGCTGATGGACCCCACTGTAGTTCAAATAGTATAGTTGGCTCATCGCTCCCTGCTGCCCTGCGATGTTTTTCTTTTTCTACCAACCCATCTTCGTTGGGGAAGATTTCACTCTTTTCTCCGTCTCCGTTTATCAAACCAATTTGGAGTCAACTTCGGTTGTATTTCTTCAAAGCTTGTGACTACAAGAGACATATGGACTTATAGAATCTGCACAGAATTCGTCGTTGAGCGCCGTTCGATCTAGCTGGCCAAGGAGCAAAGTGAATATAGGATAAAGAATATGTTAGTTCGATACGATACCGGTCGTCAGGAGTGCAGTGCACATAGCTCGCAAGGAAATGAACGCATCAATGTAGATGAGAGCATTGTCTGTAACAAGGAGTGCGTAGATCTCGGTGAGGGTCCTTCAAAAGACACGGGGAAGAGCAGACCGATAAATGTAAGGCCCTCAAAGCGAAATACTGGCAAGCAAGGCCACTCGAGTCTTAGCATACGGCCACTCAAGCACCGGCAAAACAATAATACCAGGCTAAGACCTCTGGCTCCAAGTAAGTGAGACTCAAAGTTGTGAGAGAATCACATCAAGCTGATATTGACAAGGCAAAGTGAATCACACGGATATCCCAAATGAACAAGGAGACAATGGCTTGAGCCAGGAAATTAACCGTACATGTACTGGCCAGGAAAACTCTCGTCGAGCATCCTTGCCAGATAGCCTGTCCTTCTCAGCGAACATGGGCAGTCCAACATCAGACATTTCACCAGAGCACAACACAAACGCAAGCACTATTTCTGGACTTCCGATAAGCCCTCAACTGTACGCTGGGATGGGTGGCTCGGTCCAGCACATGAAGACGGAAATGAAACTGGAGCCTCCAGTCTCAGAGCTCCAGACAAATCGAGATACGATCAACTTGATGAAAAGACCAGCCGAAGGCAGCAGTGCACCTCAAAAGAAAAGCCGAAAGACCAAAAGCCACAACGATGTTGAGGAATCAGACCGCGATCGCGACTTTCACTCTGGAAGCGGCGAGGCTGAGAAAAAGAAAGAAGAGACATTCGCGTGTCCGTTTTACAGAAAGGATCCAGTCCGCTTTCTTGAGTGTATAAGTCTCAGAATGGTCACTATATCAATCGTCAAGCAACATCTCAAGAGACGGCACGCAGCAAACTTACTTTGCTCTGCCTGCGAACATGGATTTCCCTCTCAAAAGTTGTTTGAGGATCATCTACAGAAAGGAACCTGTTCTCGCAGTGTAATAGATGGCTCTGATACTATACCCCCTCACATTTTGGAGGCTCTCAAGCTTCGTTCCGATAGACGCATATCGTCAGCGGCTCAGTGGGAGGATATTTATGTGCTTATTTTTGGAGCATTGGATACTAAACCTAAGCCGTTTTTGGATGGTATTGCTAAAGAGATGACGGGGATAATTCGTGATATCTGGAGGCAAGACGGCAGCCGAATTGTGTCGAAGTCTGTTCAAGAACGAGGTTTACCAGCTACCCCAGGACAACTGCTTGATTTAATACCGGAGCTTCTCGATGAGGTTGAAGACCGATTCGAAAACAAGCCGCTGAAGCAAGAATCGGATGAGCAGCTTCCTGATATCAAAGGGGCTATGACGGAAACCAACATAAAAGCAAGAGACGACTCTTACCAGGAACCCACGTGTCTAGACTATTGCACCGACCCCGGGTTTTATGCGTCAGACTTCGATTCCATCTCAACCTCGGCTTTCCTGCCCAGCGACTTTCTAAAATCAATGTCCTTCGCTGGAAACCATTCGGATCTTCAGTCAGTTGAGGGAGCGTGCGGGCCAGAGGAGACTGACTCCGAGTACGCGGCTACTAGCTTTGCAGCCCATGCAGAGCCATTGATTTGCATGACAGCATTTGACCCTGCTGATCATCCCGATGATATTTTCCAGTCAGGTCTTTTATCGCAAACAGCTGGAACAAGCATTTATCAAGATTGGCCCGGGCTCTCTGATGACTACTCTCTGGACTTTCTAGAGGAGTAACGATCTTGGGCCATGTCATTTTGGACATAGTGAAGTTGCGTTCATTGATATCTCGATATCTAGCTAGGTGACATTGAGGTAGCAAGCGGGTTAGTGTGTCTTACTGAGATGTATCAGACGTATATTCCCAAAAAGAGGCGGGGATTAAAACGTATTGGTTCATATTTCGGCTTGAAAGTTGCCTAACCATTTTTGTTGTCCTCGTCTTGGGCGGAAGCTGACATGAAACCCAAATTCTCTTATATAAGTTACCAACCATATGGCCTTTATGGTAGCGTATCTAGCTAACTTATGTTAAAAGAAGTCTAGCTATTTTACCACTGTCGAAAGCTTATATCTATTCACGCTGAACAAATGTCTGTGACCAGGCTTTCAAGAAGTCATAGAAGGATAGGAAGAAACAAGAATTCGCATTCTTCATAGTGATTTGGGCTTGACTTGACAATGCGGTACGACCGTTCTGTTCACCGCAAGATGTTAAAAGTTGCCTGCGTATATTTAATTCAAGGCTTTACCTGAGGTTAAATGTTTTAGGTATCAAACAGCAACAGCTCTTAGACTCCTACTAAGTTCTCTCTGCTCATTTAAGCTCTCATAGTAGCGTCTCTTCCTTCTCGATAATGGTCCCTCGATTGCGTGGGAAACGCAGACATGTAGCGCACCAAGTCCCTAGCATCTCTCGTATCTGGCTCATACACTTCTCTGTTCTCAAAACCAACATCATCCAAAGTCACTTCCTTGAGGGCTTTAGCAAACCATGGCTTCATTTCCTTCGAGACCAAGTGATCATAAGGAGCCACGTCGTGGACATGATGCGGAAGTTCCATGCATTCAGCCAGTCCCTCTTCTTCTTCGTTCGACAGTCGCTGATGCAAATACTCCTGGAATGCGTCTGAACGAGCTCCATTCATTATCTCTGCGTATATTTCTGGAGTGATTTCTGGCTCAAGTCGCGCAAATTGGGTTGGGCTGTCGGAAACGACTAATGCCTGGGCTACGAGCTGCTTCAGCTCAGGGATCAAACGTAGCAACTCCAGATACGTTGTCCGGTTAGCTGTTTGCGGATACCATATGATACGTGGCACGTCATCTTTGGTAAAAGCTCTTTCGTTGTTAAGCCACGTCAGATCATCGTTCATGATGAAGCGCGCATGAACAAACTTTTGGAGCACGGCCAGCTCTGGTTGTTCATAGCACCACTTGGCGAAAAAGGCGTTGTGGTAAATGCCGCGCACTATGCACTGCATTTCGCCATTGATGGGTCGAGGTCTTTTTAATCGGATATAGCGGTCAATGTTTCCTGTCAAGGCAGCCATGAGAATGAGAATGTCTTTGTCAACCGTTGGCAGGTGTCGTGGCAAGGGAGCGTAGAGTAGAGCGAGCGTCTCGCTTGGAATGGCCCTCTCTTCCAGCCGTGTTCCGTCGGCCCCCAAGGACCAATCTTCTGTGATGTCAAAGGGGGGAGGGAAGATTTCGTGGTGCACTGACTGCCTCTTGTCCAATGTCGACCGAACACAGGTATCGCCGTTCATAAAGGCCCCGGATTCGGGCTCGTTAAACAGACAAAGATTGTAATCGTCCATGACACGGTAGAGGTTTCGTGAATTTATTACCAGATCGTAAATGCCTTGAGAGGCAGGTAAACTATCGCGAGCTTCCTCTGCAATGGCGACATCTGGAAGAAGATCTAGCTCCTGGCAGTGTCCTGGATGCGACGTGGGTAGTTCTTGTGCACCGTGAAGACTGCGTGCGCCTCACAAGGGCAGATAGGACCTGCAGCAAACCTGTTGGGCTCTTTCTCATCAACGTCGCGAGCGTGCGGACCATTGGGGCAGATGCAAATGTCGTGATCTGCATAGTCTTTCCACTCGACCCAGGTCTTCTCGATGCCATGATTTGCCAGAAGTGCCTCGTAGAACCCATCCTCGTCGCGCATCTTGTACGTGATAAAGCGTCTGTGGTAGCTTTGGGAGTACCAACGGGGACACGCAGCTCAGTTTCGGTGCAAGGACTAGAACCTTTGCTGCTTGGCGTAGTCCACTCGTAGCCCATGTACTAACTGACGAGGTTGAGATCCGGCCAACCATGATAACGACAAAATATCCAAATCATGTAGCTGGTGGTGAGGTTATGACAATGAGGTCTTCTGTGACTCGATCTTGGAAGATTATCACATCACTTCTGACGACCTTTCGCGATGGGTAAGTAAGACTGTGCCAGACCAAGGTCACAGCTGACAAAACTCAACTTCCAGAATCCATCGATCAAAGACGACTGTGAAGGCATGATTCTTGGGAGGTCTTGCTGTGCCGAGGCGACCAATGCAGTTGAGCCTGAGCCAAAGCCTGAATCGAAGCCCCCACCCACTCAACCTTCCACTGGTGAGCCCCTTTAGAAACACCTTTTGGCCTGCTATCTGGCTAATGAGAATGCATAAAGGTGTCAAAACTCCCGATGCCCTCCAACTCGGTATTGTCAGTAACTGTGATAAGTTCTACATGGTCAAATCAGGTGAAGGATGTGCAACCGTTACTTCCAAGAACGGTATCACTTTGGCGGAGTTCTACAAGTGGAATACAAAGGTTGGTTCTGCATGTACTGCCTTATATGCAGATGCCTATGCCTGTGTGTCTGTCATTGGACACGATACCGCTACACCACTTCAAACCAGCAAGCCGTCCAACGGCATCAAAACTCCTTCGCCAATTCAGGATGGAACGATGAAGGATTGCGAGAAGTTCCACTTTGTGAAGTCAACAACTACATGTGCGTCCATTGAGGAGTACTACAAGTTACCTTTTGCAACGTTCAAGTCGTGGAATCCCGCTGTCGGGAACAAATGTGAATTCTTGCTAGCCGGCTACTGGGTCTGCGTCAAGGCCAAAGGCTGGAAGCCAAGTACACCGACGAAACCAAGCAAGCCAGCCAACGGCATCGAGACACCTGCAATATTCGGCCCGGCATGACAACCTCTTGCAACAAGTTCCACGAGGTAAAGAAGACTACAACTTGTGCATCGATCCAGGACTACTACAAGGTTACAATGGAACAGATGACCAAGTGGAACCCCGCTGTTGGCTCCAAATGTACAGCGCTCTGGGCTGGTTATAGCGTCTGTGTTGGAGTTATAGGTCAGAAGCCATCTCCAACCAAGCCCGGTAACGCGGTCAAAACGCCATCTCCAGTTCAGGACGGAGTCACCAAGTCTTGTAAGAAGTTTCACAGGGTGCAGAAGATTACGACCTGTGCTCCGATTGAGAAGTATTATAAGATTACCATGGCACAGCTATATAAGTGGAATCCTGCAATCGGTGCCAGATGCACCAATTTGTGGGCTAACTACAACGTTTGCGTCGCCGTATAGGGTGGTCATCAAAGGGTTCAATTGGACTGATTGGGTTTGCAGCGTTGACCTGTCGCTTTATGTTTAATTATTTGATACAACCATTGCCCTTACTGAGATTGTCTTACTAAATCGAATATCGAGGTGACGATAATGCTGTAGAAGTGCACCTAATTGGTATTCATCGTTTCGATAATCAGGCGTCAGATTTAGTAGAATGTCACATCGCGCCCTGACGTGAAGAGTAGGCCGAGTGGTACGACAGAGGCCTGTTGGTAGGTCTCGTCACTGTAATCTTAGCCTTGCTCACTCTATAAAGTAAGGTAGGATAGTTTGTCATAATGCACGCATTTTACTTATTGCTTGATTCAAATTGCCGAGTCGTTCAGAATGATCTCATAGTCTTTTTCATGCTAGTCAATAGTGTGCAGTCGTGTACTTTCAAGTGAAGGCATTGTTTGGTATTGTTATAACGCTGGAGGCTGATTGTATGTTTAAAAAAAAAAACCGAGTTCTCGCTCTATTCCACCAAACCCTTTCGAGCCCCAGCTAGGCTAAGCCGTCAGATCAATAACGTCCTCCTCCTCCTCCACTTCGATATCCATATTAGGGACTGGATCATTGTCGTCATTGGCAGGAGACGCTGGATTGTAGTCCGGGTGATCTAGGATCCAAGTAACGGGCGACTTCTATAAAAAGTCCCAATCATGCGACCAACCCCTCGAATCTTCCCCATGTGGAGGCTGAGCATTATTGAGGTTCGGCTGTCCCAGATATCCTCTCTGTACACTTGTATTCTCCGCCAATATTGTATTAGGCCAAAGCGAATTGGAGGAGATGCCGAATTCGTTGCTCGCCGAATATCCTTGAGGTTGAGGATTGGGAGTATCGAGACCCTGATGATTTATCGAGCTTGTCGGCATGCCAGAAGCATCCACAGCCGTTATGCTAGGATGAGACGAGCGTGTTATACTAGGTCCAAAAGAGCCGTAGAGCAGTTGCAGGCCAGCATATGGGTTCTGGGTCCAATTATTAGAGGTTGGCTCGGCGCGAGATTGTTGCGGTAGTTCCAGATTTTGGCTTTGGCTGTGCAGGTGAGTGATGTAGAAATAACTTTGCTGGGGGGACTACTTACTGACTCGTCTGTACAGGCTGCAGATTGGAGGCCTGTGGTCGTGATGCATACTGAGTCACTTGTTGCTGATGAGCAAGAGTTCCATTATCATCGAGTTGCGAATGAGGAGCCTCTGGTAAAGCCTGCCGATGTCTCTTGCGCTGCCTATGAGATTGAGCTTTATTTTGAGTGGCCTGTAGGCTGGAGTCCTGTTGTGGTAGTTGCTGGGAATTCGCGTTTCGTAGTTTAGCAACATATTTGCTGTCAAAGAACCGTTGATTGGGAAATACTGGCTCTGGCTGGTGTTTTGCATCTTATACTCCATCTTGATACCCGCCAAAAACGAACTGTGTATCGCAAGACACTATTGGCGCGGGCCTTGCGACGTTCAAATCATTCCTGGTGGAGTTGTGGGTCTTGTATATGGTGTCAAGTACAAGATCCTGAGAGCCAGTATTCAGTGGTGTGATTCGAGCCTTTGCTGTAAGGTAAGGAACCGCGATCTCCACAAAGCGTGTCCTTGGCCTTTCCATCTGCGGGTATAAGAAGTCCTAAAGGTTATCCCATTCTTTATCGGCTAGACCACCGCGATTGGCCTCCCGCCATTGTGTCAACTCTGACTTGAATAGAATGCCTGACTCTCCCGCGGTAGTAGGGACACATTCCGACTGATTATGCTGGCCACTCTTGTCTTTCGAGAATTCCTCACGGCAATTCGGGCAAGTCAAAGGGGACGAGCGGATTATGGCTAGGTGGCGCAATTGGAGATGATGATACAAAGCTACCATTGATTTCAAAGGCAGGTTGGCACATGCGTAAAAACGGATGCTATCGTATTTGTGAAACGGGCATTCTACGAATTTCGGGGGATTCTCCGCAGGAGGATATCGGGGTTTGCTCGAAGACTCCATGGGGGCTTCAAGAAGATGTAATAATCCTGTGGTGTGTATTTTGAAGCAATGATGATGATGATGAAGAAGAGTCAAAGGATCTCGCTGGCAAGGGAAGGGTCTGGTATGTTACCACTGGCCAGGATAATTCCTTCCTGAACCTGGATGAACAGAGAAAAGGGGGAGGAAAGAGAAAGCTTGAGGGTGTTGGCTCACGCCCAAGGAAGGAACTGAATGGCGCTGAGGGATAACCCTTCAATGACGCCAAGACAAATACTGAACGGAGCCTTGACGGCAGCCTTTGATGTAATACTCTCACAAAGCTTCGAGGCTTAGTAAGACTTTGAAATACTCCACTGAGAATGCTCGCCTGGAACATGTAGATCAGATTGGTAGAAGTCAAAGTGGTACGACGGAAAGAAATTTGTTCGAGTTCATAAGACCCTCAGGGGCTCGTGGTGGCGGAAATATCGAAAACAGGCTAGGCATGTTGCAGTTACCTGCGGTCATCTATCGGCCTAACCTTAAGAGAACCATGAGCTTACTATTCTCAACGATGCGTTTATTATCAACTAAAATTGCCAGCGACAGGATGCAATGTTCTTTTGGTAGGCCATTCCTCATGCAACAATACCAATCAACAGCCCTAGTTCCATGAAGGCATCACTTTGTAGAAACAGTGTTGAGCTCGTTGAATGAGAGCTCAGGCTGCTTGTCATGATCGAGCAGCACAGCTGGATCAAAGATACAAAAGATCAGAATAGCAACTGCGATACAAACACCATCAAGACCAATAAAGTACCCCTCAGTCTTCATCAACTTTCCATCCCAACCCTCAAGGAGCTCGACTGTTCGGTAGATGCAACGGATGTAGACAAACACAACGGATATAATGGTCGCGTAGATGACGAAACGTTGACCCTTGGCGAGTTCAAGGCCTCGTGTTCTCAAAACAAAAATTGCAAACAGAATGCAAAAGCCAGTCATGCTGACGAGTTGGAAGATGATACCAGAGACCATGAGGTTGGCGCCTGGCTTGGTGTCTTTGCCCTTGTTCGCTGCCCCGGAAGCAAGACCGCCACCGCCGGCCTGGATCAGAAGAGCCAGGACATCAACGACGAGGAAGATCCAGAGATAAAGCTTCGGCCTGATGACAGAGTATTGAGGTCCGACTGCCTTGATGAGATATCCCAGGGTCACGTAGATAGCGGCAGCGACAAAGATGGGAGCGACGACGAGGGTAGTGATTTGAAGAAGGAAAGCAATCTTGTTGTAAGCGCATTTGGACGACCAAGTCCGGCCAATCCAGCCGATGAGCTCGATGTACGAGGAAATAGCTAGGAGGTACGAAGTGGCTTTTCGCTTCTGGAACGATCGAACGATGTGATAAATCCCCGTAGCGGCAAAGATGAGACAAAAGACTATTCCAGCTGCTAGGCTGGGAACATAGCCGTAGGCATTCTGAAGGCCTGGAATAAGGTCTTTACAGCCGTTGAGAAGATCGCCTCGGGCGTAGGAACCATCTGCTATCGACATGGTGGTTTGGATGAAGAGTGAAGGATACGAGGAAGCTGACGGTCGAAGAAGAGCGAAAACCTCGAGCGAAAACTTGACCACAGAATGAACGGCGTCGGATCTGCAATCGTCCCCAGGACCAACAAGTCCCTCAGAGTCAAAGCGATTTTCGAGTCATTTGCTGGCCCAACACCAAGTCGTGTTTTACCCGCTTAGATTACAAGCATATAGCTTGTTATCGGGCTGACAGGGATAGGGTGCGACGTCAGATCTTACGGGGTGGGAATAAGTATGGGGACGACATCCTTGCTATGACCACGTAAAAGTGGCACAGATTAGCTTTCTGACATGTCGCTGACCCCTTTGTTGGCTGTATGCTGGTCACTAACAAATACCGGCTTATGAGACATTTCCCGTCATGCATGGGGGTGAATACGACAATTATACTTTCCTACAGGATCGATGCTCACCAACCCTGAACTTCCTCCACAGAGACTTTCAATCCCTTACTAGGCTTCGCCACAATCCCATCCGTGATATCCCGTACCTCGTAGTCCTTGTCAATGTCAAACCTGTATCTCCCTACCAACGCACAAGTCAGAGCCATAAGCTCAGCCAGTGAGAACTTTTGACCGATGCAACCTCGCGGGCCGTGCAGAAATGTCAGGAATGCATAGTTATTCTTTGCGCCGCCTGAGTTGGCTTGGCCAGGTGCCATCCATCGCTCAGGGTTGAAGTCGTCTGCATCAGAGCCCCAGAGTTCGTGGGCTCTGTTGATGGCCCATGGACAGAGGATGACCATTGTTCCTTTGGGGACGAATGTTCCGAGGATTTGAGTGTCTTTGAGGGCATCGCGGACAGTAAAGGGGATTGGTGCGTAGAGCCTGAGTGACTCTTGGCAGACTGCGTGGAGATAGGAGAGACTGTCGAGTTTCTTGGCATCAACATCATCAGTGAGACTATCAACATTCTGTCGAATCTCCTCTCTCAGACGGTCCTGAATATCGTGGTTCTTTGCCAGAAGAAATATTGTCCAGGTTAAAGCTGCAGCACTGGTTTCGTGCCCAGCAGCTAAAAAGGTCATCATGGTATCGACGAGTCCTTCGTCGGTGAAATGGCCAGACCCGAGCGCCGTAGAAATTATATCAGGTGACAGTTTCTCCTTGGCAGCCATCTTTACCTTCTTAGCATTGATGAGTCTCTGAGACGTTTCCCTCGCTGCTTTCGACGCTGCCAAAACGCCCATGTTTCTCTGAAATGGTAGGTAATCCGTGATAATGGAGGGAAGCACCAGTTGAAGAACCGTCAAGAGCTTAGCGCCACGACTTTGCTTCACCATCGATCCATACATCTTCATGGTGTCTTCAATGCTTGGATCTGCAAGAGATCTGAACTCGTGGCCCATTCCTGCCGAACCGATGATGTCCATCGAGGCTCGACTTGCCCAGTCAACAATGTCGATCTCCGAAGTTGACCCTTCTTTGAGCTCCTTTTCGATCCCGCGAACTAGCTCTTGTGCTTTGCTCCAGAAGACGGGGTATAGTTCCTTGATATGACGGAAGCTGAATGCCGGCATCAAGTTCTTTCTTTGCATCTGAGGCTGTCAGCTTGGGTCTCTGACATGAGATTGATCAGCATACCTTGTGTACATCTCCTTCTGACAAAAGTAATCCATAACCCAAGATCTTGCCGACCATTGCGCGGAGGAGATGGGGCTTAACGTAGTCATAGCTGTTTTGGCCAAGTACCTCTTTGAGACCCTCAGGGCTTGTGACGACGAGTCTTTCTTGGTTGAACAGATGCCTGCCTGGTTAGTATAACTCTGTCCTACGTGAAGATCACTCACTTGTATCTGATCAACCCATTGTTTTCAATTGTCCTTGACCAATACCTGAACGGCAATCCAGCAGGCTGACTCACAGACTCTGCCCAGTGCCCGTTGAGAAAGCTCGCACCCTGCTACTGTTAGTCATATTCTCATCTCTATATTCCACTACACACCTTTGGTTGTGGCAGGTGTCTCAAAGGACTAAAGAACCGATGATACAAAAACACCAAGTAGAACGCCCAAACGCTCAAGAACGCCAGCAAGTACTTTCCCATATAAAGCTGGGCACGACGAATAGAATAATTCTTGTCGTGGAGTATTTGAGCGTAGAGAGAAAAGGCGAGCGCACAGATGGCCCAAGGCCGGTAATAAGACAGAAAAACTGCGATTCGTGGCATGGTGAGGATGATGTGAATGAGGAGGAAATCTCACGGTGCTGGGTATTTTATGTGCAGGCTTACCCACTCGAGCTTTGTGCAGGGGTAGGCAGGGGCTTTGTTTCGTGCACTGCCACTACCTGGCTGGCTTACAGTGGCTCGTAGCGCATCTCCAGTGGATGCTGCACTAAATGAGGCGGCAAAAGATTCACATAACCACAGAGATCAAATCGACATCTTGATAATCCAAATCATGTTCTAAGGTAAACTATGCCGATTCCCTCCTCTTAAATCGCAGCTTAACACCAACAGGCGGCATAACAGCCTCTGTAACCCACTGACTCTCCGGCCGAACTCCATTATGCTCAGGAAGCAGCTCAATATCAAACCGGCTCAAAACATGATATAAGATCATTTTCATCTCAAAATCCACCAGAAACCGTCCAGGACAAGCATGCTTGCCATGTCCAAAAGGCAGATATGTCGAGGAAGTCGATACAAACGACAGAGCTGGGTTAGTGTCTTTGCCTTCGGGACCTGTCCTCATATTTGAGAATCTGAAAGGATAGAATTTCTCAGGATTCTCGTAGATATCAGGATCTTGATGAACAGGATATGAAAGGATTGACATTGTAGATTCATTTGGCAGAGTATGGCCATCTGGAGTCCTGAGACCACCTGGCGCAACAACCTTGCGAATCATGGCTCTATTTCCAAAGCCATGTGTTCGCATCGATTCCCTCAGTATGCTATCTGTTTGAATCATTTTGGAGACTGATGCTTTGTCAAAGGCCCCGCCGCTCTCTGTAAGTACATCAGCCATCTCTTTGCGGATGACTGCAATCGTGTTGAACTCAGCATCTGACGCTGCGATATTGATCAAAACGTTGCTGATAGCAACCGCAGTCTGATGGAACGAGGCGAGATTTGCAAGACAAAGACGATCAGAAATTTGAGATGGTGATACTTTATTACCATGCTTGTTGATAGCATATCGCATCATCATCTGTAGATTGTCCGTGTGTTCTTCAGTTTTCTCATGAAGCCCAGGATTCAGTAGGTTCTTAGTTCTCTCCTCATAAAGAGGTCGAATATGCCTTTGGATTTTCCATCGTCTATACCGCGTTGGCAATGTGACAAGAAACCCAATCAGCGGCTTGAGAAGCGATGGAGTGTAGATCAAGAGTCCAGAGTTCAAGATGAATAGGTCTGCAAACGCCAGCGAATCTTTCAGATACCCCTTATCGCGGCCTTGAAAATTAGCTCAGATCTACTAGAGGGATCGGGAACTCATAAAGAGGAAGGCCAACAGTAAACCGACTCGAGACTTGAGCTACAATCCATTTCATAGCCTCATAAACATCAACCTGGTCACCATCCCCAGGCTTGATATACTCAGGAATAGCATACTGAAGCTCATCATCAACCGCAGCAGCTAATATCTCAAGAAAACGCCCCATCTCCTTTTTGATGACGATACTCTGCCATGGATCTTGGATGTAACTGGCATGTCCAGAGTTCCAGTCCCCCTTGTCGATTTCTCGAAAGCCTTCAATTGGGCTGAGCACAGCGTCTGGTTGTGAAGCGGCCCATTGGGTATGATGATGTGCTAGATGGATTTCATCTTTGAAGCCCATACTGGGCAATACGCAGGTCTTGCCATGTTTGGTGAACTGACTTGTTAGAGTCGCTCGCCATTTCGGGGGGAGACATACTGTTTCATATGCTTCGAGAAAAAGCTGTCGACAATCCGTGAGATAAGCCCACTGTAATTTGAAAGGCAGATATGTATCACGCTTAAGTCTCGGAAGACTCGAGGGTAGCTTTGGGGAACTTCTATGTTGAGCCAAATAAACAACCGCAAAAAAGACTGCTACAAACAGGTAAACCGCCATCATGATTGATGCTCAGAATAGCTTCATGACAATGGCAAAATCCAGAAAGAAAGCTCGCTACCCTAATGAGTACGTACCTCACCATCAGCCCTAGCCGAAACATCGCTAGTTTAGTTTAAATTAGCCACCGTTAGCTTCACCCTGAAAACAAACGGCCACGCCACAACCGCATCGTGCTCCACCATGGAGGCGTCTCATTATGCCTCTAGCTCTGCTCCATAGTAAGCTTCCCTCAGACTATGACATTCACGGCCAGGAAAACATCTATAGATACTTCTTCGAATCTCACGCTCTGCAAGGAAGATTCACCCCACCATCACAATGTCAGCAACTTCAGACGTAAAGATCATAGTCGTATGTTTCTCCTTGCCCTGTTTGTCAAATCACTAACACCTCAGGCCGGTCTTCCGCGCACGTCTACGACTAGTCTCAAGAAAGGTCTTGAAATTCTAGGCGTAACTCCTTGTTTTCACCTCGGAGATCCTCCAGCGCCTATATCTCGCGTCAAAGAAAGCGCAAGGGTACTCGCTATTCAAGACCGCAATGAGAGGCTCAAGGCGTTGAAGAAGCTCTATGATGGCTTTGAAGCTGTCTTTGAACCGCCTGCTAGCGCTCTCGTCGATGACATGCTGACAATCTACCCCAACGCAAAGGTACGAATCACTCCCTCTCAAATGACGCTTACTCATATTCTTTAGGTCATCCTCTCCGTCCGCAAAAACCCGCAGGTCTGGCTCGCGTCCTACTACGGCCTGGGCATTGATCTCCGCTCAAAGTGGTACCGCATCCTAGGCTACTGGATCCCCGGCGTGATTCACTCCAGCGACCTTATCGTAGCCTGGTCGAAATACTACGCTGAGAAATTTGACCTCGAGCAAGTCCCCTCGGAGGAATTGTACCATAAGCATAACCAGTGGGTGCATGATATCGTGCCGGCGGGTCAATTGCTCGAGTACCAACCGAGTATGGGATGGGAACCCCTGGCGCGATTTTTGGATAAGCCTGTACCAAAGGACGAGCCGTTTCCACGTGTCAACGAAGCTGCTTTTCTTAGAAATGTGAAGCGAGTTGCTATGGGTCTTGGATCGTTGGTCTGGCTTTGTTTGTTTGTTGGTCTGTATTACGCTGGGTCCATGGCGTGGTCGATGTTTGCGTCTGAAACTTGAGTTGAGTTGGTAGAATAGAAAAAAGAACTGCGCCACGTACATGCTTCTCATTGCCGGTAACTGTCTGAGTGAGCCCTCGATTGGTCCCTTATACGCACCCCTTGCTGTATAATCTCACGTCAGCCGCTAATCGCGATTTGCAGGGATTGTACACGGTATGTGGGCGATCCTTCGGGTACTGGAGCCCTTTGTAAGTGAGTGAGATTTAAGCAAAACTCCATTTAAAATGAAACCGTATTTTTCCATACGATACGGGATTCCGTGCGGTGAAGCCTTTGTGTTCGGACCATCGCTGACTGTGACTTCACCGGGTTGATTAACTTTTGCACGCTGCACGGCACGGAATGGCAGCGTTACCTTGCCGCTCGGTTTCGAAGCTTGTAAATATCTCCACGTTTGTGCTAATTGAAGCTGTAACTTTCTTGCCTCACTCATCAGCATGGCCGCTCTCGCCGCACTCTGCTTTGCATTGGCCTCCCAGAGCCTTACAGCCTGGGCTCTCGGTTTCACGGCCCCCGCAAACCTTGTCCGGCCTGCTATTGCAGCGGTTGTCGCTCTGCTTACCTGGTTCTTCAATCAGGCCATTCTCGATGCATTGCCTAGTCGTCTACATGTGGCGTTGCTATCTACAGGATTGTGGATTCAATGCTTGAAGACGTTTGATGATCTCTGCCTGAGCAGATTGTCTTTCGAAGGCCCATCGCCATCCTTTACGAAGCGTGCGTCCTTTGGGGTCAGCAATCTTTGGAACATGCGTGGTGTTGGTACGAGGAAGCAGATATCACAAATCCCTCCCTGGTCTAGCGATACACCCTCTCTCGTACCGTCCCGCAGCCAGGAACTCAGAAGACATTCAAGGAACGCTATCATTAGCTATCTCATCCTCGACGTCTTTGCCGCCCAACCATCCCCAGATCCCAACATGATATCTCCCCACAAGGAACAGTTGCTGACACGCATCGGACAAATCACTCCCGAAGAGGCAATATTTCGCTTCTTTGCCACCTTTGGCTTCTGGCTTAACACCTTTTGCGTCATACATCTTATCAACAGTTCTTTCTCGCTTTTATACCTCAGCCTAAACCTGTACCCCGTCGAAATGCTACCCCCAATCTGGGGGCGTCTCCCCGAGGCTTACAGCGTTAGGCGCTTCTGGGGTAATTTCTGGCATCAGACGCTACGACGTCACCTCACCTCCCTTTCAGACTTCCTTGTCCATGGTATTCTTCACATGCCAAAGGGTCTTGTTTCTCGTTACTGCAAGCTTATCGTATGCTTCTTTATTTCTGGGGTTTTGCATTTCCCTGCTGATAGGGCGCTTGGAATATCGGCAAAGGAGACTAACGTTATCAACTATTTCCTCACAACGGCGCTGGTGATTATGTGTGAGGATGGAGTTCGGCATGTCTTTAGGGGTGCGCACGGGGCATGGTCAAGGCGGTTTGGTTACTTTTGGGTTATGCTTTACATGTACTTGACGACCCCATCATGGGCATATCCCGCTGCAAGAGTCGTGAAGCCTGGAGACCAATTGGTCTCCTTCTCTGTCATCAAGCAGTTCGTTCAATAGATTAGAGATCATCTTCGTATTTTGAGTTAGTATTCACGGTGAAATGGCAGTAAAGTTTTTCATCATCGAAAAAGATCCTAGCAATTGACTCATGGTATCCTAAACGCGCCGTAATCTGACAAGCAAATCTCTATCAACCCTTGCAACACCCCTCGCTTCATTCCCAACTTCAGGCCCTCTATCCGACGTCTTCCCGTGCCGATCCACAAACCTTAACGGCTCAACCTCAAAGTTTGCAAAGAACAAAACAACCGCTGATAGAATCTCCTGCTTAGCGTAGTTCCGCCCTGGACACATCGCTGCGCCACCTCCGTAAGGGAAGTAATTGCCTGTTGAGATTCCAGAGTTGCCTTTCTTGATGAAGCGCTCTGGCCAGAACTCTTCTGGGGGATGTGAGATTGACGACCATACTTCTGGGGCGTTGTGGGCTAGATATGATGGTGCGAGGACGAGATTGCCTTCTTTGAGTGTGTAGCCGTCTAGTTCAATCGAGGTTCGTAGTTTACGGACTACAAAGACTGAAGATCTTAGACGGAGACACTCAAAGTAAACTGAGTTGAGTAATGGCAACCTCTTGAGGGCCACGATATCAACATGCTTGGTGTCCCTGTTGAAGACTGTAGCAACTTCTTCTTGTATCCTTTTGAAAATCTCTGGTCGACGGAGAATCTCAATGATGATCCAAGAAGTCATCGGAATAGCATTTGAGTTGATGCTCCAGATGAGACCCATTTGAAAAGAAGCTCTCCCATCAAGGCCAATGCCATATTTCTCCATGGCAACTTCTCTCTCACGAACAAGCTTGGATCCAAAGTTTGGTTCCCAATCAGGGTTTTGCTCATGACAAGCTCTCCAGTCAAGGTTTTTCCAACCTTGATCGAGATAGCCTTTGACGGTCTCCAAGCACTTGTCTCTAGCGTTGGACCCCTTTCGACAGAGAAGCTTGGGAATGCCATAGAGCAAAGACATGAAATCTTCATCATAATCCCAAAACACATCTGCAAAGTTTGGATCAATGTCAAAGACCTTTCGACCAGCGAGAGCAATGGTAGAAGCTCGAAACATATGATGCTTCATAAACTCATCAATGCCAATCTCAATAGGTCCCTGAGTGCCAACGGTACTGAGCTCATCAATCATGGTATCAATGAACAGCTCTGTGAGAGCAGATACCGCATTGGCGCCAATAAGGTGGGACTCGTAGATCTCATGGAACTTTCTCCATATTCGATCTTCCTCACGAGTCTCGGTTAACGGCAACCGTGACGATCCTGATATATCCTTTGCCACTAACGCAGCATCTTTTGCAGGAAGACGTTTGACTTTTTGAGCTACTCTGAGAGCAAACTCTTCGAATGTGAGTTCTTTTGAACATCGAAAGACTTGTTGGACGTTTCTTGTACCGTGGATGAGATAGGCGTGGACGTTGCCTAGACGCATGCGAATGGGTTCACCATTGTCGACTTTCTGCCTGGGAAATATTAGCTGAGTAGTGAAATAAGGGTGAGTTGACATACACAATGGAATTGAAGAATCCATGAGGATTTCTGATCAAACTGAGTGCTGAACCGACACCTGGGAGAACATATGGAAGTGTCGATGGTTCTTTTCCCTTGTATCGCCGATCACAAAACCGCTGTATCGAATACCGAATCGTAGTAATACAGTGCGTAGAGAGCAGTAATAACACCACCGCCAGGGTAATACTACTTGCCGAAGCGTTAAAGAAAGAAGCGTTCATCATATCAAAATCGAACATGTCCTTCAAAACTCTCGATGGCATTCTTAGAGAAGGCATTCTCGCAACGTGATAAAAGAAATTGTCACCCGCTGTCAAACACCGGCCCGGATATTATCATGCAAGGAATGCTTTTGGACTCCATAAATAGAGCTACTGTCTATGCTACCGACAACAGGTTCGTAATTACTGGGATATGGGATTCATGACTGTCAGCTCGGTGGACGTTATCCACACGCCAACCATTACCTGAGGCAGGGTATCATCGGTGAAACGACTAGAGGGCTTTTTTACTTTGCTCATGCTTGTGATAGTGGTCTGCGCCTTGAATGGATGGGCTGCAAGGAGGTAAGTTCGGTTAGATAGAGATCTACGCGATGTTTGTTTATCTCATGCCCCCATGATATCTTCACTACTGATCCTCCCCTGCCGGGTGTGTAGCTTCATGATTATCTAAAGACTTGTAAGTCACGCTTATAGAAACGGATGCAGCGGCATTTTGGCACCATAAATGCTGACTGTAGTCTTCCTACAAGGGATGAGAGCGATTTAAGATCTCACCTAATTCCTCCACTTACGACTTGGTTATACTGTAAAGGGAGAAGCCAGAGGCGAGTTTCTTACGTAGTGGGTCAATCTACTAAGATTCTGAATCTGTTTATGATAAAATCATGCTTTGCCTGACACGTAGCAGCAGATAGCGGGCCAAACACCAAGGATCATCGTGGCTTGCGGATCCCGTTTTAGACCCGGGACGTTGCGGAGCCAAAAAGCCAGTGCACTCTGCCTAAATGAAAGGATTCATTCTGGAACGCGTAGCATTGATGTAACCTCCACCAGCCCTACATACGACCCAACAGCACCCACTAAAACTATATCCATCCACGCTAAACTAGACTCTGCGCACACACCGCAGCTTGATCTTCTCCGGGTGCTTCACCTTGAGCAGGAAATTGAAACTAGACTGCTTCGCCTCCTCCATCAGGGCCCTTGCCGCCGCCTCCTTGAGGTGCTCACCTTCTGCATCAGGCTCCACCGTGTAGTCCTTGAGGAGACACGCCATGACGGCTACGAACTCTACCTGTGAGAATTTCTTGCCGGGGCATACTCGTGGGCCTGCTGCCCAGGGGAGGAAAGCGCCCGTAGGCATGGGAGCGAGCTTTTCGTCGGCGGTGATCCAGCGGCTGGGGAGCCATTGGAGCGCGTTGTCGCCCCATGAGGCGGAGGAGGTGTGTAGGCCTGCTAGGTTGACGCCGACAAAGGTGTTTTTGGGGATTGTGTATGATGTGCCGTTGACTTTGAGGGTTTGGTCTACGAGTGTTGTTTTGGGGACTGCCCTTGCTGCGCCGAATAATCGTAGTGTTTCGTGCTGGTGATGTTAGTGGTGATCAATTGGCATGCGTTTGACGTACCATGATTGCGAGAACGCGCTTCAATTGAGGATAATATGTTTCGTAGTCAAGGTCTTTCAAGTCGACTCCAGCTGTGACTTGATCGACCTCTTCTGCCGCCCATTTTTGCCATTCAGGGTTCGCAGCGAGGAGGATTGTCGCGTAGGCAAGAGTGTTGGACGTTGTTTCGTGACCAGCGAGGTTGTAGCTGAATAAATTGCCATAAATCTCAGAGTCTCTCAAGTGACGAGTCCCCTTGCCCTCTTTGTTCTGGTTTTCAGATGCTCGTACAAGAATACTCATGAGGTTATCCTGTTCTTCTGCCCCAGCATCCATGGCCTCGCGCTCTTCGGCGACCATCTCAGCCATGTACTGCCGGAAGTTGACGACAGCATCTTGAACTTGTTTGAACTTGGAGGGCAGCATCCACGTAGGAAGGTTGAGCGTGGCTGTGAAAACAGCAGTGAAGAGATTGCCGAGAATGAGACTGAGAGAATCGCGATATGTGAGACTGTGATTCTCTAATGCACTCTCCAAGCCGCTGCCAAACGTGTAGCTTCTTCCGAACCCAGCGGCAGTGAGAACATGGAGAGCGAGAACCATGGTGTCGCTCTGAGGATTCACGACGCCTTTCGGGTTTGATGCCCACATCTTGAGCATGTCGGTAGCCTGCCTCTTGGACTCATCCCAAACAAGCGCACTGTTCCTCTCATTGAAGGGAGGTGTTGTGATCCTTCGATGTCGTACCCAGTCATCTCCTTCAGTCGTCACGACATTGCGACCAAAGATCTCAAGTGGCTTGTAGAGAGCCACTGCTTTTACAAAGTCTCGGCGGCGGCGACAAAGATCGTCACTGGCCTTCGCATTACCTGTGAAGACGCGGATCTGCTTGGGACTGACGATGATGAAGGTGTCGCCAATTCGCTCTTGAAGATCATGGATTTGTTCATAATTCCAGTGTCGGCTGTTGTATTCCACAAAATTTCCTAGTCCAAATGGCAAGATCCTTCTCAATAATGGCTCCAAGAAGCTGCTGCAAAGCAAGTATGGGACATTCTAAAGGCATTAGCTGCAGGGCATTTGATAGGTAAGCTAAACTTACGGATGGATCAATTGGCGTGATGAGAACGGGAAGACCGATAGCTTTGGCTTTCCTGTAATTGTAAAGTAGCTGCATTGTACTGAGGCCGATGTATGCCAATAACAGGCCGCCTATGGCGTAAAGAGGTGATATCATGTTGTCTGAAAAGTCGTGATGATAATGAGATCAAGGTTGGAGTAACGACGAGAAGTGTTAAGTACACGGTTTACAGTGGGCTAGCACTAATTTTAGAGCGTATAGGCCACTGAAAGCACTTATTGTCGCTTGTTTCAGCACGAATGCACCAAAAAGCTGCGCTGCGACAAACTTGCGGACCACGGGCGAGCAGTTGTGCCAGCCATGATACAAATGGCTTCAGGGCGTTTTAGGTAGTAATGTTTCTCGTTGGTGCACTTCACAATCTTCTGTGATCAGATGTCATGAGGACTTGAAGCGTGTCGCGCTGCTGCTGTTTCGTCTCGAAGATCTTGCTCTCAGGAAACGTTTTAGGATATGGGCTCGACTTATGAGCTTGTCTCGTTGTTGTGAAATATTTCTACTCTAATGCTACCAACAGCTCATAACCTTTGCCATCGGCTTGGAAGCACTGAGCCTGATGAGTTCCGTCTCCGGGCGCTGCTGCAAAATGACCGGAAACCAGCGAACCGGTCCAGACCAAGCAAGAAAAGAAATAACCCAAAAATAACCAGCAACTCTCGCCAACATTCTCGTAAACTTGTACTTCCAAAGTGGAAGAAACAAGTCACCAAACACATCCTCCAGCATCAACCCGATCAATTGCGTGCTAAAGAACTGGATCGCTCCGCTGTCCTTTGCAGACACCGCGCTGCCCATGTCACTTGGGACATGAACCAAGCCAGATAATGCAAAAGCCAGAAGAATCTTCAAATACCGCGAGGGAAGCGAATAGGACTTCATGCGAAAAATGTTCTTGACAATCCACGTCGCAGTACCACGAAGATTATTCTGCAGTCCTTGATGCCAAAACGTGCTGAAAAATTAGCGCGCGTCCACTAATATACACTGAGAAACTTACGACCAGAATTGGCGGAGGCAGTAAGACTCTGTCAATTCACCGAAAATCGGTCTCCAATCTTTGACAGCCTTGGGATTCATTATTACTGACACTGCGGAGGCGAGAGAGTAACCGCCTTGGATGAAGCAGAAAATTGACACGACTGTTGTGACGGTTGCGATGTACCGAACTTGCAGCTCTGCCAGTGATACTTCGCTAACACGGCGAAAGATGGGCACGTAGTTTGGAGCCATGTACTGCTGATCGAGGCTCAACTGCGTCGTGATGCATAGCTTGTGGACGAAATAGCAGAGAAGGACTTTGAGAAGATTTATACACACAAAAGGCGTCGCAGAAGGCACGTACGTCGGGTCATGAGAGTCAAAATGGTGAATATTTCTGATCTCCCAAGGCGTGCCCAACCCTCTCATCGAGGACGCAACCTCTTGTCCAAAGACATATCGCTTACGAAATTCCACAATTCTCGATTGAGGTTCTTGATCTTTCTTCTCGCGATCCTCAGAGTATGCAATTTTACGCACAATCATGCGCTCAAAATACGTCAGCGAGATTTGCGGAAATGCAGAGATGATGGCTCTGGAGACCCATCCTGGCGGTTCGACAAAATCTTCAAACGTAGCGAGTGCAATGAACGTTGAGATGAGAAAGATGATGAACCCAATTGGGCGGAGGATTGATGTGCGAGATGTGAAGCCCGCGATATAAATGAAGAAGAATTGCTGTGCTGTCGATATGACCAGCGGGTGAAGGTAGAGTTGACAAGCCATTGTCACCGACAGAACTGAGGGTATACAGAACCTGCTGAGGGACTGGTAACTCTGAACGACTGCTTGGCTTGCTGAAGTGCTGTTGGTTCTGCTGTATGGCTGTTGGCTCTAACGGCCGTATAGCTGATACTCGTACGAGAATTGCTTCGCTGTCACCGGGGCTCATGAAACGCCTCTACGGATACAGGCTTCATGGATGCGCGCCATTTCACAATGCTCAACACCAGATCCCAGCACTGACTAACGCTGAACCGGAAACAGTTTCGAGAAGACCCGAGTCTATTTTCTGAGGTAAGCCGCAAGTGCTAAAGCAACCCACCAGACACCTTGACGCATCGGACAATTGCAAAAAGCCACCCGTGAAAATCTCAACGGCAGAAGCTAGATCCTTTGATGCAACGGTAATCCCTACCCTTGTCTTGGCTAGATAGCCGATGCATCCTTGCTCATTTGCGTAAGCACACGCCCCTTGATGGATGCGACTCCATAATCTGTGTTGCTAACTTGATGAGTTTGCGGAGCCGACTTCCGCTACCAAGGGGGCTTAGCTGTCATTGTTGCGCCCTTGATCTCGGGATGTCGCTGGTGCAGGTTAACTTTGTCAAGGGTTTGGATGGGGGCATGAGGATCTCCACTTGGCTATGACATGGACTGACAGCGTAATATGACAGCGCTTACTCTTTCATGCTTGATTAGTTGAACGGATTTAGAAACTGGACTGAACATCCACTGGAACTGGAAGTGCAATTCATCGGCTACGTTGTCGAGATATCGGTATCTGAGCGATCCCCACGCGAAATAGAGCAACATCTCGCTCAAGCAAATCTGCACTCTAGCCTAGGGTAGACTGGAAGGACTTGTCCATTACAATGGCTTTGAACAACCTCACCATTGGGGTGATCTGCTGCGTAGTGGTAGCCATTGTCGCTCTAGCCACCAGAAAGAAGCCTGACGCGAGAGAGCCACCATATATCAAAGAGACTGTCCCATACTTCAGTCACATCTACGGACTCTTAAAACATGGCCTCCGATATTTTGACATCGTCAGGTAAGTTTTGTTACCTCTCACCGACCGTTGCTAACCCGGTCAGCGCTCAACAACCGCATCCAATCTTCACGATTGACATGTCAGGACAAAAGAACTACATCGTGACATCTCCAGAGCTTGTAAAGGCTGTTCAGCGCAACACGACTTCTCTTTCATTCAGCCCAGCTATGATCCCGGCGTTTCGCCGCATGATGGGATTCGACGAGGCGGGTATTGAACTCATCTTTCGCGATGCTCATACTGAGAATGGCATGTATGGTGAGATTCATAGAGTTCAAAAGGCCTCCTTGCTCCCAGGTACTGAGTCTCTTGATGAACTGTGCACGCTCATTCGTGCCAAACTGCTCAGCATTGTCAATGAGCTTCCTTCAAGTCAGACAATCGATCTTTATGCTTGGGTCCAGGATCTGTTCATGAGAACAAACAACTCTGCTTGCTTTGGCAAGAAGGATCCCTTCACTCTTGACCCATCCCTCAACTCAACATTTTGGTAAGAAGCATGACCCCAATTGCGAGAATATTGACTGATATTAGCAGGGCCTGGGAAGCTAATATCAAGGTTCTCCTCCTTGGAGTCCCTTGGTTCTTGAGCCCCAAGAAGCACTCTACAGCGCAGAGGACTCGCAAAGAGCTCGTCGATGCATTCTTGAAGTATCTCAACGACGACGGTCTGGATACTGCTTGCTCATTCATTAAGGAACTTTCAGGGCTGGGCATCCGACGAGGTTTGAGTAATGAGAATAATGCTCGTGCTCTACTTGGCAGCATCCTTGCGATTGTTGGAAACACCATCCCCACGACATTCTGGCTGTTGATATCGATCTTCTCCAGGCCAGATCTGTTGAAGGAGATTCGGTCCGAACTTGAAGCCACCCTTGAAGATTCTTCTTCTGGGACAATATCTCTCGACTACAACAACATTCGTGAAAAGTGCCCAGTCTTCATGTCAACTTATGATGAAGTCCTCCGCATGACGAGTGGCATTGCCACAGTACGGTATACCAACGAAGACACTCTCATCCAGGACCGCTGGCTGCTGAAGAAAGGAGCTCAAGTCCAGATGCCAACAGCATTCATCCACGCCGATCCAACGACCTGGGGTACAGACGCGGATGTCTTTGACCACACAAGATTCCTGAAGTCTAAGGTCCTCACCAAGGAGCAGAAGACCCGAAGGGCTGCCGCGTTCAGGCCGTTTGGTGGTGGTAATACCCTCTGCCCTGGCCGTCACTTTGCTTCATATGAAGTCCTCACCTTCGCGGGAAGCGTTTTGCTTGGTTTTGACTTGGCTCCAACGACGAAGACCTTTGATGTTCCCCAGATGGACAGGTCGAAGCTTCCTTTAACGTCTCTTAAGCCCGCTAGTGATATCAAGGTGGAGCTGTTGAGGAGGCCTGGTTGGGGAGAGGCTCGTTTTAGATAGAATAGGGTGAGATCTCGCCGTTCGATGCTCTATATAAACTGAGAGTGCTTCGCCAGAATATCTCGTTACCAGATTTTGTTCTCAAGTCATTTTTACATCCGTGATTCATTCTTGGCCTCCTAAAGTTCGCTTCGCCTATTCCTGATAAACATCGCGTGATATTGGCTAATCACTGTGGGGTCGCAGTGAACCCTGAGCATCATCTTATACGCCTCCAAGGCCGGCCAAGGAGTCATCATTTAGGTTATCATGATATTAGCTTTATGCTGTAGCTATTAGTCAGTTATTAGGGTATTGATGTCTAAGTTGTGAGCTAGATGTGTTATTTGCAGTTGAGACTTGTGGCTGAGAGCTTATTCCGGCTGAGAGAACTTAGAACCCTGAGCATTGATAGTAGAAGCAGAGTTCTCTGCGGGACTCACAGCCCGACCTAGGTCCAAATTCTGTGCATCTAATGAACCCTCTGATTGGCTCGAAATGCTTGATGTATTATGGTAATCTTGCCAATAATAAAGCTGGCTAGGGCTCTGAATCGATTTGTTCCATACTTTCTCAAGGTTCGCATTCTTTTGCTGTACGTCATCTTCACTTCTCCCATAGACTTCCCTTGTATAGACAAATGTCTCTTTAAGATGTGCTACATTGGTGGGCCCATTGGCTGGTAGTGTTCTATCCCACGAAAGTCAATCTATGAAACTGTCTGCGTCTAGGCAGCCACAGACTGGTGTCCTGTTGTTTGCAGGAGATGACTCACGAGCCATCACGTATGTGAAGATATCACTTCTGTGAGTGATTCCGCAATCGATGGTTGTAATAGGGATCTCTTCATCTGTTTCCAGGATCTGTGATTCTGATTGGCTTGGGTTCGGACGTGATCCGCCTAAGATGGCCTGGAATGTTAATTCACCTTCTGAATAGAGGGAGTTGATCTAATGTATAGTAACTGCTGGGGCATGATGACGGTTCTCCTTTCTCTTAGCTTCTTTGACAAACAATCATAGAAAGGAGACTGACCTGGATGAAGTGCTTCACCGAAAGGAGTCGAACAGGTTAGCTCCAAGGATTCCTGGTCTACCAGCGATCCGGCTTCTATCTGCTTACAGGTTGTCAGCATGAGTTCCTCAGAAATGGAATCTGGCTCTTCAGGATCTATATTTGACAATAACCCTTTTTAAGAACGTCTTTCAGGACTCGTCACTCTCACATGAGGAGGCTGTTTCCTCATCACTATATTCATGACTCGCATCCTCTTGTGAACCTTATCTCAGGGCAAGGGCAATATATGTATGGGAGTTATGATGCTCTTCGCCGTGAACCTACACGAAAGTCAAAGAAGGACCGTAATACAACATGAAAATTCCTTGTAACCTTTTCCAATAATATGTCCATAGAATTGTGCAAGCTCCGCAGATAGTGGTGGCCAGACCTCACGTCTACAGCACGTCTTTGCAGTCACCGTGGTTGATTCCGTGTATGTCCCAACCACCAAGCTTCCTCAGTGCATTTTGTAGTGATTGCATGAAGTCCAAAGTTAAGCATTCCAATATCGCCGCTGATTGACGTGCTTTTGGTCTTGAACCTCGCTCTATGCTGTCCCATTCTTGTTCATCCCTTCGTGACCATTAGATACCGTCCCCTTCAGCTGCTGCTACGTCGAACTGAATAGGTAGGTAGTTTTGGAAGGAAGAGTCAGCCTCACACACACACACGATCGCTGCCTCAGCAATCATGACGTTCAGGACAACTGTTCCTGCCCGAATTTAATGTGAAACTGGGTCACGTCATCTCAACAGTCATGGTAGAAGTCAATGGAATTGAGCAGGTACATTAATGACGTTTCTCAGATCGCGTCTTGCCAGAGCACATCACGTCGCTCCGAGACTCTGGGTTCCTTTGCTGGGCTACTTTCGGTTATTGTATTTCACTTGATAGGTCATGATACACCGCTGCCTCGTTGGGCATAGCGATTGACCTGTGACGTGCAAACTGACAATGAGACGCTGATGAATCTGTGATTTGGATAGGTACTTGCCATCTGGGCAGGCCTTAAACCATTATGAAGTTGACAGTTGCGAGTGCCCCATGATGTCCTTCCTAAGCAGCCATGTACGCGATGCTCCTGCTGTCTTTGCTCTCAGTCTCTTGAATCGACGGATACTTAATATTCCCAAGTCCCCCGTCCTCCCGTTCTTCTTTTTCTTCTCTTCATCAACCATCAACCGTCAACCCAGTGTTGTGAGCAATTCTGCCCTTGCATTTCGCCAAATCTTCCTTTGCCTCTTTTCACCATATTAGCAGCTAACATGCTTTATTGATAGGTCCGTCAATCAAGAGCGCCGTGTCTCCCTCCGCATCGCCCTCCGCAACGCCTACCGAGCCCAAGAACAAGCCCGACTCATCTGCGAGTCTGCCGCCCGTGGCCGAGCCACCTTGGCGCAGTGGCAGCGTGCCCTCGAGATTTGGCAGGAGGCCCAGGCCTGGATTGTTCGAATCCGTCGGCTGCTGGCCTGGCTTTGAGCTGGTAAGTCAAAATGTTTTTTTTTTGTCCATATTTCCTTTTACCACATCACTGCCCTGCCAGCGAAGCTCTCTTAAGTAAGTTGAGTGGAGGCGCCAAGCGGCCCAGGACGACGATCGAGCACCTTTTCGTGGTGTCCTGGATAAGTAAGCCGAGATGGCTGAAACGAAGACTCGATCATTGCACCAGTTGTTTTGAATGTCGATGATGGTGATTGATATGCGTATGACGAATATGCCTTTGCCCGCAGCAACATCGTGAGTCATCATTTAGACCTTTGTTAGTTTTGAATAAGCTTTCCTCAATAAATTTACACTTTCTTTACACCCTCATGACTCCTCTGCTTTCGGTAACCTTGTCGTTCTATAAAAGGGAAGCTTGTTCTCCGCTATGTTCTGTGGAACTTGTCTCCCACACCTCGCCCAAAACGCATGTCCAAAACTTAGACTTCCAAATTTCCCAACCGAACTAGAGATGGCTCACCCCAGTAACAAAGGTTTCTGGGGTAACTTACCTCCCGAGATTCAAGCGGACATCATTCGTATCTTGCCAAGTGTCGGCGGGAAGTGCGGTCAGCTTGTAACCGTTTGCAGAGCCTGGCAAATGATCCTCGAACCCCTTAACTTTGCAGAGATCAGCCTGACAGTACTGCGCCTTATGGAATCCCGAGACATTTTATTCAGAAAGAGAAACCTCATCCGCTATATTTGGTTTCGTATAGAGCTAAAGGAGTATGATTGCATTCAATGCTGCAATGAAGACCCTGACTTGTGGGGCTTGGATAACATCGATAATCAGTTGATTATAGATGCATTTGAAGGCCTGTTTACAATGCTGAGCGCATGGGAGCCTCGTGGTGATTTAGTACTTGATATTAGTGTCTACTCACCTAGTGATGACAAACACTGGTTCAAGTACCTAACTTTCCACTCAGACACCGATCAAGCCAAGTGCCCGCCCGAATACGAACGAAACGACCCGGCTCATGGATGGATTGACGGACGCCAGACCACGGCTCCTACCTGGATCGCTACCGAGCGTGTATTTGATGAAATCATGGGCGAGGGACCTTTCGACGAACCAGCCGAGATGGAATGGTGGAAGAGTCTCCCCCTGGTACCTATCGTCGGTGGCGTGCTCTTTCGCCAGCAAACTCGTAGACGATGGAAGCCAGTGACACTCGCGGGCATGTTGACACGTTTCCCGAATATCAAGGAACTTTGTTACGAACCTTGGAGAGAATTGGACATGATTGAGATCCAAACCGACCACTGTACGTACTTGGGAACTTATTTCAGTCCATGTAGCTGCTGACTGACCTTACAGGGACTCAAAACCTAATCGAATCCTTTTCCTCGACACAATTGTGCAAGCTGACCATATTCGAGAACTTCAACGAGTCTTACCGTGAAAAATGGCACAGGATGACACGCTCCCCATGTCCCGCTGTCAGAGTTCCAAATCCCGCCGTGAGCCAAAAGCTTGCCCGCGCTAGCTTGCATCTTAAAACACTATCCGCCTCTTTCATGGTCGACGCCGGTTATTTCTTCGCAGCGCGTCAACGCTCTTGGACGTGGGACATGCTGACGTCATTTGCGCTGACATCAAGTACCCTCACTAACGACGCGAGCCCCGTGGATATAAATATCATGCTCCAAAGCGCCGCAGCCGCAGCCCTCAAGATGCCAAGCCTGGTGACAATAGAGATATGGAACGGTAGACGACGTTTAGCAATGGTCTTTCGGTACGAGAGGGCCCGAGATCGGCAACCGGCGATCATCACCATACGAGGGACGTGGGAGTTTGAACTGGCACCTGCGGTTAGGCGAGCTTGGGATGCGGTCGCTCACGAGGAGGTCGTCGTGCAAAGGTCGTTGATCGACTTGGATAAAATACGAAGCCACAGGGATGCGATCCGCGAGTTGGGATTGTCTGCCGAGGTTGTTCGACCTGTCTCGCTACAACAAATCCTGATCGAAAATCGGTTTCAGGCATGAGGCTATACGACAGCTTTCCTCGCGTGGTTGTGGGGAGCCTTCCAGTCTCCCGGTCGGAGATTTGCCAGGAATCGCAGATGCTGCTCTGGCGGTCGATTCAACGGCACTTTCGCTCATAGATGCGTATCAGGGCTTGAGAGCGGGTATTGGGGAACTGGTGAACGTGTGGGCGCTCGGGTGAGGGTATTCAGTGAGGTCGTAGAGGATCGATGGAGTGCACTCGATAAGCTCAGTCGAGGAGGAAAACGGAGGCTAGATCGGAAGGCTCATGGACAAGAGGACAGGCGCTGAAGTCCGTTGAATACTGTCAAAGCGGTGAATTGTGGAAGCAATGAGGAGAAGAGACATGCTGGGCGAAGTTCGTAATAAAGATAGTGAATTCTGCTCCATGTAGATGGAAATATGGGGCCCAATCTCATGTCTTGCAGTAGGAATCACAAGAGTACAGCTATCCACTGCGATGATTATGTTCTGGCCGTTGATGTCACCCGCCGAGAAAATATAGTCATCGCCTCGATTGACAGGGAATTTTCCATCGTGGCGATTATCAAGCATATGAAGAGCTGCCTGAGACTCGATTTCCAAGGGGGCAATCCATACTATAGTGTATATCACAGGATCAAGTTCTTTCATGCTGTATCAGACTTGTACCCCGATTGATAGAGGGTGATGAACATGGATGGCGGACTTGTGAGAGGCAAGCTTGAAAAGTCGGTAGGTGAAGGGTGCATGTTCCCCGCGTTTATGTTGCATCCTAACAGGCAGTCTTATCTGGTCTTTTCAACCCTTGGCTTTGCACATGGCCAATGGGATCTTCAGTTTCATGCGAATGACTAGAATGTAAGATTCAAGCCAGTTGGGAGCTGAGGTCGAGGCCAAGACAGTTTGGAAGGTGATGGTACGTGATTCTCTTGCCCTGGAATACAAATCCTGCCGGAACCTCGAATATTTTAACTCAATAATGCCAAAGCGGATATTTTTATACTTGGTTGGAGTTAATCAGAAGAGAGCGCTTATCAAAAGTGACCAGAGGGATAAAACGAGTACAAAGTGCAATGCGGCCAGGGACATATTCAGCTGCATCTTCAATTGGATGGTCAAGCGCCGGACCGAGTAAGCCCGAAAAGAAGACAAGAGACAACAGCGAGGGGAAGTCGATAGCCTTGTCTCATCTCTTCTCAAACACTGTCATTCCAGGTCTCTTTGCCAAAATGGACTCTAGCCACTATTACTGCCTACGCGAGCCAGCGCATGAAATACGGCTACTCGATCTTCTTCCGGCAACTCCTTCAGGGGACCTAAATGGCCGTGTACGGCGATTTAGCATAGGCAGTGCGCCTTCATTCGTTTCCGTTTCGCATGTCTGGGGAGACAAGAAAGCAGACCGGGCTATGTCCCTTGAGTCAGGCTGTGGAGTCAAGAACCTACCGATTTCTCTCAACCTGGAATCTTTTCTCGTCAACATGCTCTGCCATACACCTGAAACCCTGCCGCAAATCTGGGAAGGCAATGAGAGGCTGCCGATGTGGATTGACATGATCTGCATCGATCAGTTGGACAATAACGAGAAGGCGTTGCAAATTCCACTGATGCGAGATATTTATTCACGAGCGAGTTCCGTGGTCGTGTGGATTCACGAATACGACAGCTATTTGCGCTATGCATTTCAATATTTGCGTCGTCTCAGTTCATATCATCCGGAAAAAGAGATTCCTTTTGATCCTATGGGCTGGGATGCAATTCGACGCCTACTTGGTTGCGAGTGGTTTCATCGACGATGGGTGATTCAAGAATCGGTTCTCCCAAAGACCGCCATCTTTCTTTGCGGGTCGGACTCTATTTCCATAGATGATGTGTTCCGGGGCATCGACATGGCTGTCAAGTCGCTACTTGCAAGGCCACGGCCCATGAAAAAGCTCAAGCGTGGCAACACGGGCGAAGTACGGCCTGTTAGGGTGCTGAGAGAGCTCAGGCAAGCGTTAGAAACAGATCAAAATCAGTTTGGTCTTTTCTGGCTGATGGAGCATCTTCGTTTCACTCGAGCAACTTTTGCTCACGATCAGGTCTATTCGCTACTGGGTGTTTGCAACCCCCGGGAGACTGATGCAACTTCCGTTCGATATGATCTTGAGCCCGAGGAGGTCTATAAGCGTTCAGCTATAGTGCATGCAGATATACATGACAACTTGGAGTTTCTCGGCCTCTGTGCTCCTGAGCAACGCGATACCCTCTGCTCTGGATCACCTGGGAACCCGGTTTTGCGTCCTTTCGCAGGCCCTTCTTGGGTGCCCAACTGGCACTCACAGAGGCTGAGGCGTTGTTTGGGTTTAAGCCATATCGACCACAGAGAGAGCTTTTTCAATTCCTCTGAAGCAATCCCTTTCGAACCGTCATTTGAGGGAGAGCAGCTGACGGTCTCGGGAGTCTTAATTGACAAGATCAGTTCAATAGCTGAATTCTGTCCTCGCGATAGAGCCCCTGACTTCTCGGATGTCAACTCAAAACTATACCAGCAGTATCTGGATTTCTGGATGACACCAGTGAATGAACCGGCACCGTACCCAGATGCCGTCAGTCGGGCAGAAGCTTTCATACGAACTTTGAGTCTAGATGGGATTTACCTGGAGCCCGTGCCCTCGCCTGACGATATTCCAACAATTTTCTACAACTGGTGCAGTGGATCAGCTTTGTGTAAGAGGCTAGAAGCGTACGGGTTCAAGCCCAAAAAAGGTGGCACGGGACCTGGCGAAAAGTCGTTCATCAGAATGAAGCGTCTGGTATCCTGGGATCCATTCATTACTTCCCAGGGTTATATGGGTCTTGGTCGGGAGGGTGCTAAGATTGGTGATGAAATTTGGCTCGTCGGGGGCTGTAGTACCCCTATTTTGCTGTCCCCTAGCATGAGCGGTCCGCTCCGATATGAAGTGAAAGGTGAGGTCTTCCTTGATGGGTTCATGTTCAGGGGACAATTTGCGGAATCGAGCCACCAGGACTCGAAAGTTGAGCGAATCGTTCTGGTATAGAGGATGATAGACAGCTATCTGCTCCTATATTTACAGTTATAGACTGTAGCTGGACGCTTATATCACTTCCGATCCGGAGACTCTAGGTTGTCCTCCAGGACTAGCAACAACTTACAACTCTCCAACTTTTGATCTTACTTCTGGGACTGCCTTTGAATCTCCCATTTGGTAAACATTCTCTAGAATTAGTTAAAATCCTTGTCCATCAAAGAGCAAGCTTCCTGTACTTCGTCAAAGTATATTTCTATTAGCCAATAGTGTATTGTTGAATTGAAGGTTATACAAGTATAGTTTCAGTTTCTAACCGGCCTTTAATGCTGCAGTCAAATGCATACTATCCTTCATGGCAAACATTACAGAGATATGAACCGAACGAAATTTGAGGCATATATGAAATTCTCGTTCTTCAGAATATGACCACAAACAATGACTCGAACTCTTTTCCTCACTAGCTTCCCACGGATTCTCGGCATCTAGCTTGACTAAGTGTTTTGTAACGCATGCGTAATCACTTATTCAGGAGTGACATTCAAGTCATCACCGAGATCGCCGCAGTCAGCACGCCGCAATAAGCCCCGCTTTTGCCGCATATCGTCACCGTAGATTAGTATAAAGCTTATGCCTCATCTCTCCAACTACATCTCCATACCTCCATTAGATCTCACCAATCGATAACATGGCTGAACGACGACCCCCTTTCCCTCCTTACACTAGAGAGACTGCTCACGTTAAAGTCAAAGCGGCTCAAGATGGATGGAACACCCAGTAAGACCCCAACCACTCGGAAGCAAGCATTCTGACTCACGTTTTGTTCAAGAGATCCAGCAAAGGTCAAGATGGCTTATACACCTGACTCGATCTGGCGCAATCGAGATACTTTCGTCCAGGGCCGCGACCAAATTGAGAAATTCTTGACGGACAAATGGAGTCGAGAGCATGACTATAAATTGCGCAAGGAGCTTTTTGCCTTTGATGACAACAAGGTGAGTCACACTTCTCAAATAAAGATCCAACAGCACAATTCTCTTTCTTCTTCAAGTAAGGTCTCGTTCTGACGCTCGCAGATCGCCGTGCAGTTCTGGTATGAGTTTCGCGATGATGATGATCAGTGGTGGCGATGCTACGGACTTGAGGACTGGACTTTCGATGAGAATGGTTTGATGAAGAAGAGGCAGATGAGCGGAAATAACGTCAAGATCAGTGAGGAGGACCGCTGGTTCAAGGACGGCGTTGACGTAAACACTGTCGAGATTGGACCTGAGCACTGGTAGTTGCGCGTCTGACTCTGCTTACAGGTCCCTGGATGAGGCATTGACAATTAATAGACATCTCCAATCCATCTCATGTTCGCTTAATCTCAATATTTTCGACAGTCTGAATTTCATTTCTTGCAAATCCATCACCGCTACGAAAAGTCAATATTATCAGAGTTTGATAACGATAAGACATCACACACAGATGGTCCTTGATATTCCATTGAACAATTTGATGTCCAATCACTAGTCAGGAATCCGTTTTGTTCTGGGAGGGGGTTGTTTCGGCGAGTTTGACAAGGGGGCGAGGGATGAAACGTAGGATCGACCAAGGTCTTGCATAGACGATCTTGAAACACAGCTAAGGGCAGGGGCATCATTCGATATTTATTCCCCGTATAAGTATATATCTAACTACCTCCTTCATCGTTTTGCCGAGAACCTCACCACCATCATCAAAATGCACTTTTCAGGACGGCCATAATGAGAAGTCTTACTTTCATCCATCTGGTCCTTTTCACGGCCTCAGTAGTTATTGCAGCCGAGTCTACATGTGCCGTATGAAACTCACCATCTTATGATTCTCCAATACTGACGACACGACAGATTGACTGCTTCCAAGGCCTCATCACTAATGGCCCGCCCGCGGGGTGTAAAGAGGCGACGAACTATCTGTGCTTCTGCACGATGCCTACGCTGCAAGACAACTTTGTCCAATGCGCTGACAAGACTTGCGCCGATGACAAGGACGGAACCATGACTTGGGCAAATGAGCTTTGCTCGAGTAAGTATAGCGACTCGTTAGAAAGACCCTGCTGACGATTTTCAGAACTTGGAAAGCCTATCGATCTCGGAGGCTCTGAGGGATCTCCCAAAACTGATGAGACTACCGCTGTCGCTGCCCCAACTACAAGCGCTAGCAGCGCGGTGAAGCCAACCACTGAGGCCGGAAAGACGACAGATGAAGTGCCGACTACTACTACAGAGGCCAAGACAGAATCTAAGGTTGGGGAGACTTCAAGTGACAAGATCTCTACGGTCACTTCTGAGTCATCAGCTGGTGAAACAACCGCAACCGAAACCTCGATCAAGACGACAGTCAGCAAGCCAAAAGAAACGACTGAAGCATCGGGCAGCGCAGCTGAAGCAACGGCTGATCAGACAAGTGATGACTCTGTTGTCACGATTACCGGAACTGCCGATACCGCTACTGCAACTCCGTCTCCGACCGACGGTTCCAACGTCGCCAATTCTGCGGGACCCAACTTCTACGCTGCTGTTGGTGTCGCTGCCGCGTTTTGGCAATTACTGTAAAAGTGCACCTCTTGACACAATTCTCTAGCATATTTCCGACTGGCGCTCCGTACATAGATGAATAGAAGCCTTTTGGCTCATTTGCGTTGATCGCAATTACTTTCCCGAAGCAATTAATCACGAGCCGCGTCCATGAAACATTCCGTGTTTGGCGTTGAAAACCATTTACGATCATTGGTCAATTCATCAAATAAATTGTCCAATCTCGTTTCGCAAACAGCCATCAAAATGGAAGGATTCGCAGCTCAGGAAACAATTGGTAGAGCTTGGACATTTGGTTTAATTACATGTTTGGCACCAATGTTTTGAAACGCATTGAGGGGCGGATTTCATGCACGGCGATCACCCGTTTTTACAGCTGACGGTGTTTCAGCTTGTGATTCCCCAAATTGAACACGTGAGAACATTTGAGGCCATGTAATTGTAACTGTAACGTTTCTCTGGAAGTCCAGGTGGATCTCAGTTTATTTGACTGTTGAAACAGTCGAGATTTCACATGGCAGACAAGATATGCATAAAGTTTTCAGCTCATCCTTTCGAATGGTTCGCTATGTTCATCAGAAAACTTCTCATAATGAGAAACAGGAAAATCCCGTAGGTCATGTCATACGCGTGACCTCAAAGTTGCTCCCTACAGGCAAATTCCAGAGCAATCATTCCCTCCCTTTTTAGGATCACAATCATCCGATGGATCATCATAGCAGTACAGACCCTTGGGACACTGCTTTCCAGTAATCCCTCCGCACGTCTGTGGTTTCTTGGGCGCACAGATCCCAGGCTTGTCACAAGCCATACCGCAGTCGCCCGGAGTTCGAGGGTCATCAACACAGTGAGTGCCCTTCTTGCAAGGCGGAGGAGGCGTGGCGCGGAAGCCTCCACAGGTTTGATACTCGTTCTTGAAGTAACACATGCCTGAGCATTTATTGAGGTCTTTGCAGTTGGCCATAATTGGCTTGCAGGTGGTGTCGCTGGGACAGGGTGCGATCTTGCGACCGCATCCTTGGCCAGAGGATTGAGAGGCGGCTGCGAGGCCGATGGAAGCGGCAATGAGGATATTCTGAAACAGCATTGTGAAGTAATGTGAAGAGTGAAAACGATGATCAATGAATGTTCTTGCGGGGAAGTCGGCACTTATAAGTTTCTAAATAAGCTTAATTAATTCGAATCAGCCTGTCCATACTTAAGCATAGGATTGATCCGTTCATTCACCCGCTCCAGCCGCTTCACTTAACCGTGATTACAGTACCACGAAGTAATGAACGCCACCTCGTATAACCACTTTCAATAGTACAAGCCATGACGCAGTACCCTCATCACTGCCCTTAAGAAAGCCTCAGCTGAAAAGGAATGCCCAGTGGTGATCCATGCCGAAGACATGATTTGCCAATTTTAGATTCGCGGTTTCAGGGCAAGACGCCTCTTTTTGGGCCGCTTTGCGCTATGATCTGCAAGGACCATTCCAGACCAGCCTATTCTTACATTGACCTTGACGTTGTATGCAGAGGAAGATGCAGATACGTAATAGAGTCTCCAAGTTCAGAAGTCATTTAAATGAAGACAAAGGATCGGTGAAGGAGTCAGCTGATGGCTTGTCGGGAAGGATACCGTCTTGACACATCAAGTCAGCTTATGGGCTTGCGCAAAGAGACGTTGTGGCAGTAATAAATGCCACCTATTGGCCAACTTTCATTTCAATGCCGCTGAGGAATCACGGAGGATCGGACGACAAAGCCGACGATCCGATGCCACCTGGACTCTTTGGTAACATGAGCGAAATACCACATGCCGAGAAACTGTCCAAGGATCACACAAGGAGCTACAAACACATCCAAATTTCATTCTCATTGCCTATTCCATAAGTAGAACTCTTTTAAGTGATGTACATTCTGCTGTTATAGACCTTTCTAGCTACATTGGTAAGATCTTAAGATCTCTTTAAAGACCCAATCATAAAAGAGAATAGAAGGAGGTTAATTCCGACTTTGTGCAAGAGACAATATGCTGGTGCCTAGGTATTGCGGGAATCATCCGTGTTGAGTCTCCGTGCTTGTTGCCTAAACTATATCAAAGAAACAAAGTTCTGCCAATCCCCTGGCTCGTTACACCTTGTTGTGAGACGATAAGCTTTGCCAGGTTTCGCGAAACACGTTATGCCAACAAATAGGGACGGCTTCAGTTCCACTGGACTCGGTGCCCTCGAAACCCCCTCATACATTCCGACCGATGTCTCTTGGTTCTGGAAGCTTTGTAACGTGGGTACTGGCCATTCTCCGCATTTCTTTTCATAGCTCATATACCCCGAAGCACTACCTTGATTATGGATGCCTGCTGATGGGTTGCCTCCTTGCTACTATAGATCTTAGAGAACATTGAGATCGTGCGGACTTTTCTTGTGCACTCTCAGTAGACGGGTTGGGTCGAGCTCAAAACGAATACAAACATCTTTGACCTTGTTACTCAGATGCAGATCAGGGGCAGAGGCAGCGCAATATATGCCAAAGCCGAGGAGCTTTCTTTTGTTCGAGGATCTTGCCCTCATGCTTTGCTTAAGGAGATCGAATGGCTCGTCGAGAAAAAGAGGATCGGCACGCCGCACTAGCAACAGTGTTCGGGTCAGGGGCAATTGCTCGACTTTGATGTTGAACCACTCCCCAATATATTGGCCGTCCGTAAATCTGCAGGCTCTCTCATCCGCTCGACTTCTGAACTGTAACACCAGATAGAACCCTCTTTCGCGTCAACAATTTTACGAAGTACTTCTGCGCCGTGGTTCGTTGTCCTTTCCTCGTGCATATTGCGGTATTGCATGCGATGCTATTGACGAGTTTGATGAAGCTCGGTGATCCGTTGAGTTTTGAGGTTTTCATGGAATTTTGCAAGCGAATCGTGGAGTGTTCGAGGCAGGTTTCCTGGTTGAGTTGTGCATATGGCTTGCTATCGCATTTGGGGTAGTCTTCGCAGACTCGCGCATCTTGACGAGCGGTGTTTTGTTGCGTGTTGATGGCGGTGATGTGCTTTTAACTAGGTGTTCAATTTTCGTGTCGTGGAGTTTGCTGAAGGGAGTTTTGATTCGACCATCACCGAGATTCCAGTGAGCGACACTGGCGCTCCTTCCTGGGTACTCTCGACGTCCTTCTTGTCGACACCGGACCATCAACTCAGCCAATTCCTCTGTTCTTTAAGAATATCTACAAGTTCAACCTCAAAGTGAAGATATTGATATGCTCAGTCTATTGATCTCTTAATCTTCGTGCAAAGCCGTAGTCATAAGAATGCAGCAGGTTGTGACTCTTTTGTGACAATTCCGAGTTCAGAGTGGTGACTGGGAGTTGGGTGCATTGATCAGCATATGGGCGATAGTCACGAGGATCCAACATAAGCACTGCTCTTCAGCATCGACTGTATGAGTGCTTCACTCTGTACCATCTGTTCAACATATCCTTGTAAGCTCACCGACAGTGTATCGTGCCCCCTCGCACACAGCGATCAAAGGGACGGCAGTCTCCTTACTGACTCTTATGAGAAGGTGCAATAGCTTTATAAGGTCTGATCTCTAAGGCCCTAATGTCTGGCAACGGTTCCCCATGCGCGCTGTGGCCCAATGGGCCACGGCAACCATGATTTTTTGTCCTTTTTTGCAGTTATGCTGAGGTTCGAAAATTGTGCATTGTTACGTTTTGAGTCTTTCTACAGGCTCAGATTCCTTAGTTCTCCTTGCAGGCAGGTTATAATCCGATTTATGTGTAAGGGTGTTGTCTGCCAATGCTTCCTGATGCTAGCCATGGCGAACATGTCTTTTTTATTTTGCTGCAAAGTGAAACTCTGTTCTCTTGCTCTCACGTTTACAGGCAAGCAGGTTCATTTAAGTTCTAAGGCTTCTCGCTTTACTTCAATGCCCTATAGACGAGGTTGTGCAGTAAGTGTTTGTCTGCCGACGCTTCACCATGCTAATTGTGGCCTGATCGTTACAGTAAAACATTGTGTGTTCTTTACTGGTTGTTGAAACTCTGTTACCTGTTTCTCGGCTCGGAGCCTCCAGACTGTGTGGGGGTGTAGATGAACAATTCTGGCAGAAGAGATATAGACCAAATTGCGTCTATACATATTATCTGCTGTGCTTCACCATGCTAGCTGTGGCCTGACGGTCACAGTGATCATTGTGTTTTTTTAGCTTTTTTTTTAACCCGAGTATGAGAACTCTACTCCCCAGGTCTCCAGGTTCGAAAACTGCGCCCGCGTTCAGGAATTCTGTAGTGGCTCATGTCTTATAGTTCAGGTTGCAGTGTCAGCGAGTATCTGCTGTGCTTCACCATGCAACGCTGTGGCCTGGCGGTCACAGCGCATCGTGTTTCTTTTTTCTTTTTCCCTTTTAACTTTCTTCTCTTTAAACTCCAGTCGCTCCATTCGATTCCTGCTTAAAAGCTGTTTTTTATTTTCTCTCACATTTCAAGCTACAGATACATTGTTCTTATTGCTTTCAGATGCTGTAATGGGCCTACCAACTGCCTGCTTGAGGCAGCGCCTCATTAGACAGGCACTTACATGAAGTTTTGTGTGGCTTCACGAAACTCGGCGACTCTGTATTTCTGTCAACACCTGTTCCTGTCCTGATGTACTCTATGTCTATTCGGGAGAGAGATGAGGTTGGAGACATATCCACTACCTTAGGGCCCGTCTTCCGCCCGTGCTTGGCGATCTGCCCCACGATCTGAGTCACGTGCACCCCGAAGATATCTCGCGCACCATTTTTCCTTCAACCACATCAGAACTTACTCCTCTTTTATTTTTTCAACTTGTCATCTGACAAAACTCGCGCGGCATTTCATTGCGCGTAATAAACACCACTTTGACTCTGGTCTTGTAAGCCACAAGTGGCTCGTCGCCCGCGGCCCTCCCGTTCCTTCCCCCGCTGTCGCTCGTTTTCCCAGCTCGCAACGCAGGAAGGAGCAGATACCACAACAGGACAACGCGCGCTCCACAACCTTCCCCAGCATGAGAACGTCCATAGTTATATTAACCAAAAACGCAGGCACCTTTTCAACAATTACCGGAGCGGTGGCTGGGTGGTTAAAGCATGGTGAAGCGCAGCGCAGAACCAAAGTCCGCCGGTTCGACTCCGGTCCGTTCTGTCTGGGTGGGAGATGCAGACACGGTAATTGTCCCCTGGGACCACTCGGTGGTAAATCCTGTTCGCTCAGCGTTCAGGGGGGATTAGTAGGCACGCCCAGTGCTTTGCGAACCTTTTTTTGCTGTGAATGGCTTCAGAAAGGGGCGCAACCACAAGCACAAGCTTTCCCTTTTTTGCTCTCATGTAATTGACAAAAGTGATGTAGAGCGGCTTGAGATATGGTCAATCAGATTTTGGAACCCCTGATTGCCAAGTCGCGTTGTCGTGACGCTGTTCTTTGACTCAGTCCTCAACATCCCTTAGCCGGGGTGAGGCGGTTGATGCGACAAACCAGATGCTAAGGAGAGCACATGCTTCGCCCATGCTTCGAAAATCCGAAAATTCATTTCAAATGCTTCTTGAGGAGTCAATTTCAACCATAGAAGCGTCAAAAACAACATAAACCCAGCGTAGAAGGCCTCAGGGCTGCAACAAATGTCGTCCCTGTAACTGCGGCCTGCCAGCTTGGAACTCAGCATGCGGCCAGTTAATGACTCTCATACCGCCACTTCAGACTACAAAGAATATTCATATGCTCTAATTATCAGAATCAGTCCTGAAGTCAGTTGTTACTAGAGCAGTTTGCATTAACTCTCCTCTGGTCAACGTGCTTGATGCAGTCGTTCAATTCCGCTCATGAAGCCCATGAGTTCTCAGCAGCGCGACTCGCCAATGGAAAACAAGTTCGTAATTGCAGTCTGTTCTATTGAATGAGACAGTCCATGGCAAATGATGTTCGCTTTGCGAGACAGCAAGACACAGAACAGACTCGGGAAATTCGTTGTCAGTTGAGTACAACGGAGACCCCATCGGGTCCATTCCCAGCTTCACTTCTCGCATTATACAGATAAACAATAATTATCTACGGTACCTAGTAGTTTCGAAACTTGTCGCAATACCGACTTTGGACACATGATATCATGATTATGCTCTCCCACTCAAAACTGCGAAGAACCATATAAGCCATTTTCTCAGACTAGAGATGGATGAAATCAATTAACGCAATTGGGCAATACGAGATATAATCTATGCGAAATAGTTATTCACGACTTAGTCTATACTAAAACAACTAATACAAGACTATCGAACGACCGCGTCTATGCTAAGCGCAACCCCAACCTCCCCATCGCCATCCCCGCCCTCAACCGCGCCAAAGCCACTCCCTCGTAAGCAAACACTTCCAGACCTATCAAAACGAATGCGATACCGACCATCCGGGTCAATAGTTCCATTTCTGCACATCAATGACGTCTGTGGTAGCAGTCAGCACTAGCTAGTCCATTCATCTGCCATCCACGGAACACACGGCTCCGATTAACTTTCGGTAGTCAGCACGATGCAGCCTCACTGAGGGGAACATATAACCACTCATCATGCCCTCTTCTTCTCAGACCAAATTATTTTTGCTCAATTTGTTAAGATGGCGCTTTTCAAGTCTCTTGTCGTTTTGGGTCTGTTGCAGTTTGTTAATGCTGCGGCGACCAAATCTTCTGCCCCAAAAGTAAACTGGGGAGAATGTCCGATTGGGATTCCACCTGGTGTTGACTGTGGAAAGATCAAAGTCCCTCTTGCGTATCAGAGTGGGAATTCTACGTCTGCCAAGGGAGATGATACAGTTGAGCTGGTTTTCACGCGCTTGAATCATACTGGCAAAGGCGAGAAACATGGTGTTCTGTTCTTCAACACTGGTGGGCCTGGTGCTTCTGGAGCTGTCACCGTCGCTGGATCACCATACGTCCCGGCGATTTCTTTCTCGGATGAACTTCGTGATGCATACGATATCATCGGTCTTGACCCCCGTGGTGTCGGTGTAAGCACTCCTGTACAATGCGATCCTAAGGTCTTCAACAAGAGGGTCAAGACTTTCGTTACTACCGATGAAGAGTACGATGCGTTGTTCAACTACAGTCGGAGCCTTGGTGAGAGCTGTGCCAAACTCAGTGGTCCTCTCATCAAACATCTCGACTCCGTCCATGTTGCAAAAGACCATGAAGTCGTACGCAAAGCTCTTGGTCTTGAAAAATTCAACTACCTCGGTCTCTCATACGGTACACTCCTCGGTGCAACATATGCATCTCTATTTCCCAAGTCTGTGGGCCGCATGGTTCTCGACGCAAACGTGGATCACTCCCAGTCCGAGATAGCTGCCCTCCTAGCAGAAGCAACCGCCTACGAGACTGTCCTCGACCAATTTTTCAAATGGTGTGATAGGAACTCAACATGCGCTCTTCACGGAAAGAACTCTAGCCGTGTCTGGGATGAAACTCTTGCTCGCGCTGATTCCAAAGCTATTCCTGCGCCTGGCTGCAACGGGACATGTCGCTCTGACGTGACCGGTGAAGAAATTCGATACAATGCACAAGAGTTTCTGACCTTTGTTGATTTGAACTTTAGCTCTGGTTCAACATGGGCTGCTCTCGGAGATGCTATTCTTCAAGCTAGCAAGGGTAACGCCACTGCGCTGTCGACTTCAACTCCCAGTGGCAAAGTCGTCAATGATCCTAGCGGTTCTCCATATAGTTACCTTGCTATCGGTTGTCAAGATTGGCTGCACAAGTCCAAAACTTCAGTAGATTTGCGCCAGAAGCTCATCAACGCTGTTACGTTTGCTCCCAAAACAAGGGGTGCCACGCAGACGTATTACTATGAGAGCACATGCATCGGTTGGCCTGCACCGTTGACGAATCCGCAAGGGCCGTTGGCAGATGGTATCAAGGATGCTCCTACTATTCTGATCGCGGCTTCAGTGTATGATCCTGAGACGAGTATTACCTGGGCTGAGGGGGTGAGAGAGCAGCTGACGCATAGAGTGAGCATTACGAGGAACGGAGCTGGACATACGAGCCATTATCTCGGGGGTGATACCAGTAAGGCTATAGATCGATATTTGGCCACTGGAAAGCTGCCTAGAGATGGTACAGTCTACAAGACTTGAGTTTGAGGCAGTGTATGAAGAACTGATGTTGGTCAGATGGTGTTGCTAATGATGGATCCGGAGTAAACGAATGTATTTAATTCTGACATATCTCTTGAGCATCGCACTTACATATACGAACATATGCGACAACTACATGATAATTAAGATCAAGAATGCCCCGCCCATGCTATTGTGGATTCAAACAAGACGCAAGTGCTCTACTTGAGACTGTTACTATTAATAGCGCCGAAGACTGCATGCCTCCGCGACGTACGTATGTCGTTAGTCAAACTGCCCCCAGACAGACCGGGCTAACCTGGGGGATCCCTCCCTGCATCAGATCGCCCATCTAGCTCCATAGTTCAGCCCTACAGACTGGCGTCATTCAGGCAGCGCTACAGTGAACTCTTGAATCACCGTCAGAGCGAATGCTTCACTTCATCGTCACATCATGGCCTTCAACGGAGCAGCGAAGCACCGAGCCGAGGTTCGTAGCACAAAGAAAATCCTTCGCAATCTCTCTATTTCCAATCTCCGAGCGCATTTCAAAGCACGCATCACATCTTTGTAATAGCAACCAGAAAATCTCAATCCGTGTAACAGCGGATCCACAGTCCGGCCTCGGTATCCCACCAACTCCGAGAAAAGCGGGTTTCAACTTTCCGCCGGCGCCGACGTGATTAAGTGAGCCGCTGATGCGATCGCGTCGCAGAGAGCAAAGAGCTTCACGTATAAGTCGACAGAGTTGCCCCGAACCATTCCCTAGACAGTCCCGCATCATCAGATATCATCTTACACACCATCAATATGACAAAGTTCAAAGTTACAGTTACTTCCGACACCGTCTGCCCTTGGTGCTATGTCGGTCGCAGACAGCTCCAGGCTGCGCAGCGCCTGTGGGAGCAGAAGTACCCAGACTCAAACGACACTTTCGACATCAGCTACAAGCCTTTCCAGCTGGCCCCTGATTGGGCTCGCGGTCCTGCATCGAGCATCTCCAAGGAAAAGTTCTACCTCGAGAAATTTGGAAGAGACCGCGTGGTCAAGATGCACCAGCATTTGAAGGGTGTCGGAGAATCCCTGGGAATCGACTTCAAGTTTGGAGGACAGACAGGAAACTCGAGAGATTCGCATCGACTTGTCCAGCTTGCCAAGAAGCACGGCCAGGATGCCGAGAGCAAGGCGCTTGATGGGCTGTTCGCCGCGTACTTTGAGAAGAACGACGACATTACCAGCTACGACACCTTGAGAAACGTGGCTGTCGAGGCGGGAATCCCCGAGGATGAGTTCCAGAAGGCTATTGTCGAGAGCGACGAGGGTGGCCCAGAGGTTGACAAGCTTGCGGGCGAGGCGCGATACAGCGGTGTCAGTGGTGTTCCTGACTTTGTTCTTCAGGACCGGTTCCGACTCCATGGCGCCAACGATCCGTCGACATTTGTGAGCGTTTGGGAGAAGATCAAGGCGGCTGAGCTGTAATCGGACTGATCGTTGGTGGAGATCAGATCAATCGCTTGGGGTGGTCAGATTGAAACAAGACTTCTGTGCGCTTCTCGAGGACATCGTTCCAGAGGTGTTGACCTTGAAAGCCAGGGACATAGAATAGTAATCCGATTTCCTGACTCGTCCACCAACTTGCCCTGTCCATATTGCCTGAGCCCAGTACTAGATACTCGTCGTCAACAAGCGTCATCTTGAAATGACTAACGACAGGTTCGTCTTCTTGGTCGCGCCTCGCGTCGAGTTGCTTGTAGTAGAAGATCTCCAGCTTGCCGGGCGCAGGCGATTGCGCTTCGGGATCCGATGATCGTGGCTGGTTGACAAGAGCATTGTATCTCTGGATAAACTTGCGCAAACACCAGGATGTTGTTGTGCCAGCCGTAACTAGCTGCTCGATCAGCATCATACCCTTACTGGTTCTGATCTGAACATCGACTCCACGTGCGAGCGCATCCAACAGACTCTCCACCACAGGCCAAGAAGTGACGTTAGGAGTGAGGATGGTGATTCGTCGCTGTGCGTTGCTGAACAGTGTAAGAAGCGCTGCATTCAGAGGCGTCATTGGCGGATTTGTCTGCGATAGGAATGGGAAGAAGGAGAACCGAGGGTTCCGATGATGCGGCGAAGGCAGAAAGATGGTCGGAACTGGGCCAGTGGCAGGGAAGTCAATGGACTGCGTTGCCGACACTTCACTGTTGGCTTGTAGTCGATTTGGCGCTCTTTGCTCAATTTGAAAATCTTGTTGCGATTCACCTCGTCGTGGAGGTTCATTGTGACCCCAAACGCGATCGTAAAAGGCCAAGAGACGATCGACAATAGCACCCTCAACCTCGACGCAACCTTCGAACCATCGCTCCCAGCTGACATTACAGCTTGGGACCCAGGCCCTCTGTCCGTCGACGATCACAAACTTGGGGTGCATAACGCTCAGCGGAGTGAAGAAGATGCTCTTGACAGTAAGGTCGATATTGGCATTCTGCAGCAATTGCTGGTCGGGCAGGCCCAGCTTAGGCCACTTGGACGGATCATAGACATATCCCTCTCGCGATGCAGGGTGGAAGAGTTTCTGAAATAGTCCAAACGATGAGAAGCCTATTGTGGTCCGCAGAGGTTCCTTGATGTTGGCTTCAATACGCGCCCTCGCAAGCTCCTCGAATGTGTCGCGGATGGCGTCTAGTGAGGGTGAAGCAGCCCAGTAGCAGGTGATCAATTGTACCGAGTGTCTGGCGCTAAGAATTGCCGGTAGAAGAGCGCGCGTGTATATAGAATGGCCTGTTCCAACGTATAATGTCTTGGGTGAGCTAGTGGTGATGAGGGAGTCGATATTATTGACGTAGTAGCTTGGAAAGTCATCTTGTTGCTCGTCGCGTCGCGATTGGAGAAGTTCTTTCCATGGTCGGACAAACGATTGGGGAAATTCTGTCGCTTCTGCCATTATGATTACTTTTATTAAGAGATAGAGTTAATTATATTGTGTTGAGGTTGAGTAATAAACGGGAAGAGGTGAAGATGAGGTGAGAAGGTTGGTGGTTGACGGAGGGAACCTTAGGACCTTGATCCTAGGTGACAAAAAGACTTGAATAGCTTAGCCCAAACTTAGATGACGCTTTGCTAAGTTTATTTTGACATCCTATTCTAAAGTCTTATGTTTCTACTCCCTGAGGGGCGCAGCTGATGACGCGGAGAGCTTTGGTGATGCCAAGCAATCCACTTTATACAAGGTTATAGAATTCGGGGGAATTATACAGTAGAGTTAGATTTAAGGTACAAGTTTGAGGTATAGCTAACAAAGATGTAATGATGGTTTAAAGTCAGTTGGTTCAAAGTTGATGATGAGGCACTGTTCCGCAACTTTCAGTGGGTTCATTCACCGGTTCAAACGGGATACAGCGGATCAATCAATGCGCAGCAAACAATATTCAACAACGACAAACATCGCAATAAATATGAAATCAATCAAAACAAACAATACATCTTTAAGCAAACGACGCTGTACCTCACATTCAATTGACATTCATCTCAATATACCGCGGCATTGGTAATCTCCACGATTCGCTCACCGCCTTCAAGCTCCCCGGCAGAATCCCCCACCACGGACACCTCCTATCTTCCCATGGCGCTCCAACAGAGTTTCCCATCACCCAACCCAAACACCCTCAAATCGCGACCATGTTGTCAGGTGTTCTGGTCTTCAACCAAAAGGGCGAGAACCTTATCTTCCGCGCCTTCCGGAACGACTGTCGTCCTCGCCTCGCAGACGTCTTTCGCATCCAGGTCATCTCCAACGCCCAAGTTCGATCGCCAATCCTCACCCTCGGAAGCACAACGTTCAGCCATGTCAAGCATGAGAATATCTATCTGGTTGCCATCACAAAGAGCAATGCCAATGCCGCTCTTGTGTTTGAGTTCCTCTACAGGCTGATTCAGCTGGGCAAGGGATACTTTGGCAAGTTTGATGAGGAAGCTGTCAAGAATAACTTTGTCTTGGTATATGAGCTCCTGGACGGTATGTTCTGCTCCAACCACTCTGCACTGCAATGGCGCTGATTTCCTTAGAAATTATCGACTTTGGATACCCTCAAAACACAGAAACCGACACCCTCAAGATGTACATCACCACCGAAGGCGTCAAGTCCGAGGCCCGCGCCGAAAACACCTCCAAGATCACGATGCAAGCCACCGGAGCCCTCTCCTGGCGCAAGGCAGACGTAAAGTACCGTAAGAATGAAGCTTTCGTCGACGTGATCGAGGACGTCAACCTGCTCATGTCCGCTACCGGCGCTGTCCTGCGCGCAGACGTTACCGGCCAGATTATTATGCGCGCTTACCTTTCCGGCACGCCCGAGTGTAAATTTGGCCTCAACGACCGTCTACTTCTCGATAACGATGGCTTGCTGAGCCTCCCGAGCGGAAATAAGATGGGTACAAAGGCGACAAAGGCAGCGGCTGGTAGTGTCACTCTTGAGGATTGTCAATTCCACCAGTGTGTTAAGCTGGGTAAATTCGACGCCGACCGTATCATCAGCTTCGTTCCGCCCGACGGTGAATTCGAGCTCATGCGATATCGCGCCACTGAGAACGTCAATCTTCCCTTCAAAGTACACGCCATCGTCAACGAAGTCGGCCGATCAAAGGTTGAATACAGTATCGGTGTAAAGGCCAACTTCGGCTCCAAGCTCTTCGCCACAAACGTCGTCGTCAAGATCCCCACGCCTCTGAACACCGCAAAGATCACCGAGCGCTGCACGCAGGGCAAAGCCAAGTACGAGCCTAGCGAGAACAACATCGTGTGGAAGATTGGTCGCTTCACCGGTCAGAGCGAGTACGTCCTCAGCGCCGAGGCTATCCTGACGAGCATGACGAACCAGCGCGCGTGGAGTCGGCCACCGTTGAGTATGAACTTTAGCTTGCTCATGTTTACGAGTTCGGGACTGCTGGTGCGGTATCTTAAGGTGTTTGAGAAGAGTAATTATTCGAGCGTCAAGTGGGTGCGGTACATGACGAGAGCAGGATCATACGAAATAAGGTGAGTTCTCCTATTCTGATTGACAAACACAACTAACAGGGCAGATTTTAAATGCATATAAGTGGTAGAACATGTACGGCGTTATGGTATATCCCGGCAAAAGTCGAGCGGGCGGTTTCTTTAGCATCAAACCATTATCCAATTTCTGTCCCTTCGTGATCACTCATCCTCAACTACCAAGACTCTGACACCTTGAAACTTTCCTCTATCTTCGCCCTCCTGTTGACTCTTGATCGCAGTATCGATCAAGCAGGCAAAAATGTACGACGGATGTTCCTCCTCCCATCCCAGCGCCGAAAGATTCCTTGCCTCGACGTAGCGTCTCGAGACTGCATGCACGATATCCCCCGGTCTCTCCTGATCATCCGTATTCTTCGTCCGCAGACCTTTCCAAAGAGCATCTGGTGTTCGTATCTCACTCATCTTGACGTTCTGTCTACCACACTGCTTACACCTTCCCGTGCACTCATCCACGAGGTACAGCACCTCCAGACCCTTCTGGATCGTGCAAGCGAAGAATGCAACCTCTTCAAGCCCTAGCTCGCCGTACAACCCTGTCGCCCACGTTTCGGAAACGTCGATTGCGACCTTTTTGGCATTCTGTAATGCCGTGGCTATTTCCGGTGACCATTGGTTCTCGAGGATGTCTTTGATTGGCGGTGGTACGAGGAGCGTTTCTGTAGCGAGGTCGTTGTGGTCGGATGGCTCCTCTCGGAAGCGAAGCATGAGGACGTCGGATGAAGGGATAGAGACCTTCTGGGCTCTACCGGGGAGTTGGATCTCGTTCATATCCTGTCTCGCTTCTATTTCTCTGACGGTTTGTTCGGCGAGACGGCTGATTAGCCTTGATGTGGCTGTTGCGTGGTACACGCTTGGGTCGAATGCAGCCTTTGACCTGACATTCGCGAGACGGTCGAGAAATACCATCTTTTTGTAGTTGTTGAGCTTGGCTTTCCCTGCTTTCTCTTTCCTCTGCGTCTCGAAAGCTCTTTCAGCGCGCTCGTCGCCTTTCCAAGATGGAAAACAGACGTCGAAAATGTGCATAGCTGGTCCGGGGTGCGTGTAAGTCTGCCATATCTTCATCTGCAGCTCTAGCGGAAGATTGCCAAAGTGTTTGAAGGCCATTTTGATGCACAACTATGTGAAGCTTGTAGAGAGCAATTGTCTACATTCTTCCGATATAAGAAACTCTCATTCTATTTGTATTTGCTGGTGTTCTGACCACCAACCGGGATATATCACGTCAGCCAGTCTCAGCGCTAACAGAGGAAATGATATGAATGGGCAGTAATGTATTAAGGCTGATCTGAGATTTTGAGTCCTGACAAATGAAGCCTCTTAAATGCAAATACTGAACGAAAAACATTACGTGTGCCGAGGATATTTGTGTTTGGCACCGCACCCTACACCCTGAGAGTGTGAGATATTGGATCGTGAGATGAGATGTCAGCAGCTTCAATCTTATCAGCGCTTACTATCAAATGAGTTGGCGATACGTATTTGTGTTGTGTCGCTCTCGGCCGCTCCGCCATCACAAAGCATCGCAGTGCCGTCAAGGTTTGAGGAACCTGGGATACCGCAGCAGCCTTGGACCCTGTCACCCATCTCCGGAGTGATCAAGCTACATTCCTCTCCTTCGAGTAACTGTGTCTGCTTCCTTGTTGTGCTTTGAATGACGTGTAAGTCGTCCACCCATGCCTTCTGCAATGTGAGGGTGCAGTCGAGATCGATACAGCCCACGAGCGATGGTACTCTGAATCGTCTAGCCCCAAGTCCTTGAAGCTATCGAGGCCGTTGATAGACCTGAACTGGCTTCGTATGTTCCACTGTGTCTTATTCTTGTTGCTTCAGCTAACTTGGTCGTCTTCTGTCTCTGGGCCACTCTCACTTGCCTCTTGTCACGATTTCCTTGGCTCCAGGCCAAAGTGACCCCCTCAACCAGTCTTTCGTACGTTGTGTATACATCCTCATAATCGGTGCGGCTCGTTTGAGGCCGACTGCGCGTGCAGGAGTGACTGTTCAGCGTCAGGGCCCAAGTCACAGTCGCCGAAGGATCGCGTGTCTCTGGATTGTCAGTATGTAACAATACAGACGGCGAATGAGTGTTGATACACCTTCCTGATTTGGTTTCCTAATGTCTCGAGTGTATGGGTGTGTTAGTCAAGATGGATGGCGTGAAGTCTGTAGAGCCAATGAGCTGGCGAATCTGCAACTATCCAATTAAATCACTTGGAGAATGCTCCGAGAACCATTGACTTAGGCGTTTTGTCTATTCCTGGATCTTTCTTCCGCTCTGCTCGTGTCAAGGCCAGAGTTGGCTGTTTCATGCCAGTCACTACCTCGAATGACAACAAATTGATTGGCAAGGCTCATCAGCATCCGAGGAACACAGAACATATCGAGAGGCACAGCGGTACTTCTCTTTCATTGGAACGGCAGTTACAGAGTATCCTTGCCTCGATGATCAGACTTCGCTTGCATGTCACCCGGGGAGCCGGAGGTGGGATCCGGTGGACTCCGGTGGGACGGTGCCGCGGAGTGCCGCTCGTATTAGCATACAAGGCGATGGTACCCTTGCATGGTGAATAAATAGCTCTTGCGGCGCTGTCGAGGAGGTATATGTCCCTGATGTTTGAGCTTGTGTGAGGATGTGGTGTTGTTGCATCGTGGTCGGAGGAACTCAGCCATTGGCGAACATCAGACCATTCCTCGGAACCTTGAGTATACTCGGATAGCTAATCGCGATCCTGCGATCCTCGGATTCGCGTGGTTGATGTTCTAGAATTGCGGTTGTGTATCGTGGCCATGAGGCTGGATGTGATACAGACAGTAGCAATATTCAGCCTCGGCAACTAGCTCTGCGCCTTTAATCTAACCTGCTCAGAAGTGATATCCACTGATCATCGATACTATCTCTATACCTTCCTGTTCAATATATTGCGTGATAGACCTGTAGCCTTTCACATAGACCTGATCGTAAGGACTACACTTCTAAACTCCGTTCTAGACCAGATACTTACCAAGGCAAACGTCATAACGCATCTAACTCCAGTTTTTATATTCTCCGGCGAACGTTTAGTCTCGATATATAAGCGCTGACTAGTAAACCCATCTATCTCTCTACCAAACAGTTCCACACCTATATCTCTCAGTCGTGGAATAACAGTCCAAAGACCAAGACTCCGACCACACACTATCTCGGGATTCGATCTGCTTGATTGGCCCTGCCTTGGGCCATAAAACCCACGCTGATCCAGAAATTCCCGTGGCCCAACCAACATGGTCAGGGCAACACAACCACGAGAAAGCCATGTGTTTAGTGAGACCTGAGTAAGCCCCTAGAGCATCCGGGTCTTGCTAGCTTCCGCCCCAACTAGAGACGACGACTGTAAACAAATCTTGCTTTTCCGCGGGATATAGTTACATCGCTTGCTGTTGTTTATCGCCAAGAACGATACCACTGTGAAATGATAATATTAAAATGGTTGACGTTGTATTGAAAGTGTTGATGGGGGAGCAATTGCTCCATGTGACCGAACCGAGAAAAAATGTCAAACGCCACGAGATTTCCACGAGGATCACCGTGTGAAACTAGCCAATTTAATTTAGTGTCACTCTTGGGCATCAACGGGATCAGTTCATTTTCCCTCTCTCTGATGGAGTTGATCACTCCTATTTGCGGAAAACCCTCGCGTCTAACTCTCAATGCCGAACAACTGGGCCATTAGTTAGGTGACCTCGCTTACAGCTCTCATGAATTAAGATTCGTCGCACCATTACTGTTTAAGCAATGTTCCATCGTTGGCTTCGGTCTGGTCCAATTGGTTCTACTGGTCAGTGCTGAAAAAAATAGTGTCATGCCTCCTTCAGCCCTATGGGTTGGGTTGGTGTTGGTGTTGGTGGTTTGGTTTGGTATAAGCGACGGTCGGGACCCTGCAGTTAGCTCGGCTCGTGATACGATTGAGGAAAGCATAAAGAGGCCGGTCCTCTCGTCTCTTGTTTGTTTGAGTTTGTCTGGGGTGTAAGTGTTATTAGACATTTAGTGGTTCATCAATCAGTCCACTGTTTGCACGTGTTGATAGCAGCCCGTCCTTGGCCGTGTTCCTTATACATAAGACTTGCATCTTCCTCAATGGCCGGTCTTCTGTTACGTTCTTCTATTATTACTCACCTGATGGAAACATTACTGGTCACATCGATCGCGCATACATCTCGTCTAGACCTGCATATCCTTTCTCTCTTGACCAATAACGACCTACATAGACTGTGATCTCATTCACCAACACCTCGCTCCCAAGTCCAGCCTGATCCTGCTCTGCTCTGCTCTACAGATCACGTCACCTTACTTCTTCCAGCAAACACTCTCTCTCACCTCCCGATCACGCAGCCAGATCCCTTCTACTCGATCGTATTCCCAGCAGCTGAATCACCCTCCCGAGACATACATGTGTACCACAGCAATGTGTATCGCCCACTACCTCCACTACCACCATGTGCCCCCTTGTTACCGCCCAACAGGCCTGAACTACTACTACTCGTATTGCGCGGCTGCTTACTACGATCCCGTCACCAGCCGGCCCCTCGCACCGTGTGGCAGCGTCTCGACCAGCTCTCCCCGCGGAGACCCCAACGACCCATGTACCATGAGCCAGTGCCTGATTGATCCGGGCTGTCGCTCTGGAGCTTGTCGACTCGCTGATCTTAACGGGCAGTGGAAGTGCTGCATGTGTGGGAGGCGTGGGAACTTTGACTGCCAGTGCTTCAATTCTCGATCTGCAGATGTGAGGATGTACTGCACGCACCAGGTTTGCGAGAACTGTACAGCCGACGAAACTTGACGAGGCGAGACCTCGAGGCCGATATTCTTCGGCCTCCTCATGGGATTTGAGTTGCAGCTGATGTCTCAGCTGCATATAGTCCGACGCTGTGGACGTCTGCAGGTGTAGCCCAAGAAGCCACATGTGCGAATTCATGCAGGCTACATCTCATGGCGTTTCCATTCCGGCAGGTCTATTATTATCACATTTATTGCTGTTTCTTGGTTTGCTGACTACATGCAGATTCGATCGTCATGTCGCCAATCTCAGTGATTCACGAGGCATCGACGAACTTCTGCGGAAGAGGAGAAGATCATGGGATCAAGGACGATCGAGTAACACTTTCCGGCACGAGTATCAATAACCGATTGAGGTTTCACAGTACGGTACATTCCGAGGTCGCCTTGTTCATGTCATGGTTGGGGAGATACTTTCTCCTCTTACGATATATCACAAACTCGCGGTCATGGTGGAATCACACTCGTCAGCTATACTACAACCCCCAAGCCGACTTGCCATACTTTCCGACCTCCTAACTCCGACCGCCTGGCACCGATACTCATGAGTATCTCGAGATTTTTGCAGCCATGTCCGCCCTCGGGTTCTATCGCGGTTGGAGTTGCGCTGATGGCATCTTGATGAAAGGGAAAGGAGAGCCGGTTGAGAAATAGATCGGAAAGCTGCAAGATATTTGGGAATACATAAAACCTATTATCTCTTGCTGCGAAGATGTGAGGTGCAGTTAGTTCGCCATCACAACAAAGCAATGTCAACAGCTACAAGTCCAAGTCGAAGAAAACTCGTACAGAAACTCAAACATCATGTGCCATCGAATCACCTTCCGTCTCGCATGCGAGCATGTCTCAACACACATAAGTTACTGTGCAGTCGGCCTCTCTCACCGCCGCCCCTGCAGCAACACGACCAAGCAGACCGTCCCATACCCTCCGCCGTCGGGCTACACGCTGCCCAAGTGCCCACTCGCCGACTGCCCCTTTGAGGCCAAGAACCAGGCCTGGGACTGCTGCTGGTGCGGCAAGACGTGGAATGTTGGTGGGCGGTGCAGTTGTGTCATGATTGGCGAGGGGGGCACGTATCGGTGCGAGCATATCTGCTGCAAGTCGTGTATTGCCTCGAGAGATTATTTCTCCTAACTTGGTATGCGATGCGAGGAGGAAATATACCCTTGGGATGGTGAACCATCAGTCGTTTCTGGAAGAAAGGTCGTTGGAGATAGTTAGTTGTCAACACGTTTACCACTCTATTCTCATATCTTCCCCCAAGTGAGACTCTCTGTCATGTTCACGTCACCATCTCCTCAACGATCCCTCTCCGGCTCCCTTCCTCGAGTCAACAGGCATTATCCCAGTAAATCAGTTCATATCCGCATCAACTCTGAGACTTGCCTCGTGACCATTGGCTTCTCGTCAAGTCCTCCCGAGGCTGACATGTTCTGTTTCACCAGATCACGTCTGCCTGCATTAGACCACCAGGGGTCTAAATCGAGATGTGAACAAGGACGGATGGAATGCCTCGATCGCGCTGGGGGCTCGTAGAAACACAAGATCCTGTGCCTTTGTATGGGTTGTAGGTGTGAATGTGCTGCCCCGTCGACCGGGTACTCGGTGCCAAGGTCTCCCAGTAAGACCAACCTCATCTATTACCAATAGATACCAGGTACTCTCCAACATTCGTGCTCTTACACCAATACCGTCGTCACTCTCATCCACACCAGATCAGTAATCGTAAAACCAGAGTACCGGGTTCATCACATCTCATCACCATCGATCTCACAATCTCAATGCTGTGCGACCACACTATCTCCCATTACGACAGCCTCATTACCAGGCTCTCACCTGTGGCGTCATATAAATGGCCTCGAGTCCCGTCGCACAAGGACCCATCAGATCACACCCCGAGACATTGGGACCATGAATTTTTTTCATGTCTCTGCCTCATCGGAGACTTGATCATGGAGTGCAAACGCACACTCCTGATGATGCTGCACTCGAGGACACGATCGATGGGGCTGCCCTTCTGCAGACGCCTCAACCCAGAGCGTGCAAATTGTATGGATGGTCCCCAGATGTGCATCTCTTGGTCTCTGGGTATGAGAATTGCTTCGCTGACGGGGAGGAACTAGGCCTGCGGTTCCAAAGAGGTCGATCTGTCTAGTCAGTCTGGTCCGTTGGCGTATAAATAGTCCCCAAGATGAAGCTATCAGACCAGAAAGGAATCTTCAGAATAACTGCTTCTCTTCACACAAGTGCTTCTATTCTCAGGAACAAAAGAACAGACAGTCACAATGTGTCACGGACATCCTCGACACCATCCCTGCGCCCACACATCCATCAACTGGCACTACTGCCCGTCGGCGCTCATCGATCTCGAAACGGGTTATGAGACGCCGTGCAGCAACATATCGTTCGCGGCTGCCCAGCCCACGACGTCCGACTGCCCGCTCCAGAACTGCCAGTTCAAGAGCAAAGGCGGGAGCTGGACGTGCTGCTCGTGCCAGCAGGGTCCAAACACTCAAGGATGGTGCACGATGCCCATGAGCAGAATGACCATGAACCCCGAGTCTTTTTCTGTTGAGCCAGTCGAGACAACCTGTGATCACGGCTGTTGCAGCAAGTGTGTTCAATACGGTAAGTCCCTTGACCAATATCTGATTCATGAGTGTATAAACTGACACATTCAGGCTCGAGCCGTGATGCTTCGCCTGAGATGACCTTTTCAGAGATGCGCAAGGGGTCAGCGTCGCGCAAGTTCGGGTACAGCAGCGCCACCAAATCTCATCGTCGCGGATCAGCCTTTTCGCTTCCTGCGTCCGGGGAAGAGTCCACTCCGTCGCCGTCGACGTCCAAGTCGAGTTCCGCAAGTTCGGGATATAAGGTTGGGATGGAGTACACGTCGAGCAAGGCCAAGTCGAGCAAGAAGAGACACAAGAGTAAGCGATGAGTGGTTGTTTATTGATAGTGGAAGTGATATTGGTATACACGAGTGGTGGTATTTGTGTGTGCATCTGGTGGTTTGACTGTCATTGTTTTTGTATTTCTGTATTAGCAGAGCGTCGTGTTTCAGTCTCGGCAACTTATTACAATAGACGTGGGTTTCACTCTTTTATCCCAACATCAATTCTCTCGACTACGGCATCTATCACATCATGATCAAGTCAGATATCTCTCTCTTACTGTCACCAATTTCAGCTCCGCTCACACAGACTCGAATATACTTTCAGGCCAAGCCACAGCCATGCCCAAATCAGTCCACCCTGCGGCCCGAGATGCATCCAAGCGAGGGGAAGCTATGGGCTCTTTTTGTCCCCAAGGCCAAGGGCCCTCCCCTTCGGAAGAGCCAGGCACCAAAGGCCACGTGCGAAAGAAGCATCCGGTTCCCGTCATGCACCGTTTATCGTTCGTTCGGGCCCTGACGAAGAACTGGACTGGACTGAGACGAGACGAGGCGAGACAAGGGTTGATGATGATCTGCAAAGGTCTTTTAGGGTTTTGGGCTGAAACATGAGTCGACGGGTCTGGCGAAGCGCTAGATTGATATGGCATTTGAGGCCTGACAATTGATTATTATCAAGTCGGAATCGTCGGTCTTGAAGACTTTGACTTATCAAGACATGTTGGTAAGATGCTTCATACGGCTATGATCGTCGTCTTCAATTCCTCCATCTCGAAGCATCATCACTCATATCCACACAATTATGATGCATGGATAATGTCAACACCAAAATAGTCAACGCCACATCAATCAATCAAGAGTCCTGTCCTAAACAAGTGCCATTCATCTAGTTAACGGCACCTCCGACGACGCCTCAGACCGACCGAGATGAATCGGGAACTCAAATCTTCCAACATCGTAGACTAACGTCAAGCTTCGGATCTCGAACCGACAAGCTTCCAGTCTGGCAGTGAAGATCAAAGTCTGACAGTACGGAGTACAACTGTGATGAGATGCATATCTGGCGTGTGATATCGGAATGGGCTGCCAGGCTACAGCAATACGAGATGGGATGTGCTATCGTCAGTTGAATACCACCCTCCCAAATGTCACAGTCGTAATCCAACAAAACCACGTGTGATATGTATGATCGACATCGCTCATCCCTTCCCCTTCCCATGTGGAAATGACGGAACCAGGCTCGATTATCTCCTGAAGGCATCGACAACCTCCAAGCCACTCATAATCGTCATCCAATCCCATCGCGTGGCTTCCACGTGAGCTGGCGTCTGTGATGGATGCATCTAGATCAACACATTCCAGTGCAAGATTGTCCAGATTCCCTTGCCTCTCTTTGGTGTTTTATCTCACGTAGCATTTTTCGCCCCCTCCCCTGAGGCACAGGGAAACATTAACCTGGTGGCCACGAGTTCAAATGCAGGCCATACATGAGATTTCAGGTGGAGGGTCCTGGCCTGGGGTATTGTACAACTCCATTCGACGACCCTTGTGTTTTACAGGGCGGGACCAGTTCCAGGGGCAGTTTCTTCAGTGACTCCATCGTCCGTGGCCTGATCCTTGGATGTTTTGAAACGGCGCTTCTTGATACCATCGCAGTCTAACAGATGAAGAATGTCTGTGTTTACTGTGTTTTTTGCATCATTTTGATTCGATTCTTCATCATCATACCATAATTTCACTTTCGTCCAGTGCAGTCTAGGCCCTGCAACAGAAGATCCAACCGCCAGCAGCCAGAGAATCAAAACCCCCTAGCGTTCTTGTCAAGGTAACTACCTCGGGTGCCACACCCCCTGTAAGCCTCCCCCCTCCAGCAGCCGCTGAGACTTGTGCCTGGGCCTTGTGGTGCCTGTGCCTCTTTTCTGCTTTAATCTCCAAATCTCCTCTCTTCTCCCCTCTGGTCCCTCCCCCTTGCCCTCTTTTGTTCCCTCTCTTTCTTAGATCTGTCTCCATCTTGGTTATCCCTTTCATAATCTGACTTTTTTAAGCTTTCTTCTCTTCTCCATTTTTGACAGGAAAAAGAAAAAAGTCGTCAAGAGAAAAGAGACACGGACGCTAATATAATCGACGACAAAGCGCACGCAGTCAATTTAAATTAACTTGGTTGCCTTTACATATAGCTCCGTCCCGTCTTTCACTACCTATCGACTATTACGTCTAGCCAACCCACTTCTCGTCTTCTCTCTCTCTCTGGCTTCCGTCTCTTTCTCCTCTTCTTTTCGAAACCTCATCCCCTCTTACGCGGTTTCATAAATCACCTATAGTACCCGCAACTCACCGTCGCATCAAACATCACCATGCCTGCTTCCTTGGACTCTTCCCGGCCCATCATGGCCCCTTCGGTATGTTATGACCGCTCGGATCTTCTTTTCCTTCTGTCCATCTCTCCTCTATTGCGTATGGATTACACAGTCCAGTCCCTCCATCCCCCCCTGTTCAAAGGCTTGGGACTTGTCCCGTCTAGTTCCGCCTCTAGTTTGGTGTCTGCCCACTTTGAGAGTGATGAGTGATGGGGACGAACGGGCCGGATGAGCGAGTGAGTAGAGAGAATGGATGCGGATGCAGATGCGGATCGATGCTCTCGTCTTGTCTGTCACCACTCACTTGCTTGTCTTGTCCTTTCAACTGAAATGTGACATCTTTGCCTCTCCGGCCGCTTGGTTCAGCCCATACTACCTTGCTCGTCATCCGTCTTTGTTCGCAGTGCACATCACTTCCACCTTGATACATTCCCCTGTCGCCTCACACGTCCCTCAGCCCAGCATTCTTTTTATCCTCGTCCATCGTCTCGTCTCTATTCTTCCCAAAAACTACTTCAACCTCATACCTCTCCCAACCATGGCTAAGCCGTGGGTCTCGTCGCATGCTCACACCCAGCCCAACCACAACCGTCAAGCCACCAAGGAAAAGGACCAACCCGCTGACTCTACCTTCAAGAACCGCAACTCGGTCCGCTTCAGCACCTACAGCATGGCTCCCTCGCTGTCTCCCACCGTCGGCACAACCGACTCTGCTCACGCCGAGATCCGCGACATCGCTACCGGCCTCGACCGCATGGAGAACAAGGCTCTCTCCTCGCAGCGCGTCACCCTCACCGACGAGAAGACAGACACCATGAGCAAGCTCGCCCTCGGTGCTAAGCTCGAGCGCGCTCTCGACCGAAGAATGAGCGGCCAGGACGCTGTCATGCGACCCCGTGGCCAGAGCCTCAACGAGAAGCTCAGCGAAAAGGAGTAGACCCAGAAAACAAGAAGAAGAAACAATCCCACCAAACCAAACAAACAAAGCAAATGTCTTGCGAATAAGATACCCCCCACACGCAAACGAGAATTCTTCTTTTATTTTTTATTATCGATATAAATCATCTTGTCTTTCTGATCTTGATTTCCTCAGCAAACGCCCTGGTTCTATCGCTTTTTTCGCAATGGAATGAAACACTGCGCTATGATCAACCTTCAGGGGGAAATTGGATGGAAATACGAGCCTCAAACTCAGCCTCATCCCCCTAATTATACTCGCCAAGCCCAGCATCAACCAACCCACGGCTCTCTTTTTTTTCACGAATACACACACGGCATGCGGGAAGAATCTGGACTACGATTAGCTGTTGTGGATCTCATTTTCTTCTCCTTCTTTTCTTTCATGTCTCTTTTATTCTGCTTTGTTACTCTAATGGTATGCTGCGATGGAAATTCATTGGTCAAGATACGCAGGAATGGCAAGCAACGCATGGAGGAAAGTGATCATCAGGGCACGGATAAAGGGGGGCTGTTTCGCTTTTTGCCTTATATCGTTTCCCGGGCGCAGCGAGTACGGGGTGGAGAAATTGGAAGTGTATGATTACATTGGATGCATTTGTGATGCCATGTTTTACACACGAGCTATAGTAAATGCCGACGAGAGTCGCCAACTCATTATCGTGATTTTGTTCTGTTGTGCAAGTGATGCAATATTGGGGGGTCAGACTGGCCAAAGGAACATCAAGTTATGTGAATCGATGAAATATGTGTTGCAGTGATATTAACAAAACTCCTATAGCAACCATTACCAAGCAAAGCATTCCCTTGATGTAAAAGACATTCCATATGCCAGTGTTGCTGGCATCTCTAATTGAGACCAATTCCATCTCAGTCCCATGTCTCGTAGGCAACTCATGTCTCGGGTGAATTGCCAACTCCATCTCACCCCTCTTTATCCCAAACCGCCTAAAACTCAAATCGCAATCAACAGCTCAGGCCGTTCATGCCTCCTGCTTCTCAATCCTCTCCTCGAGGTCCTTCAACAACTGCACCAACTCTCCTTCTTCACCCTCAACCTCAAGTCCTCTCCTGACCCAATCCCTCGCCTCCTCCAGTCTTCCCATCTCAGCCAAACACCTTCCCCTTCTCCACCAAGCCTTTGCATTTCCTACCCAGCGCGCCTCAACACTCGCATGGGCATCCACAGCGCCCTCGGCCCAGTTCTGCATCGCCATGTGCGCCTGCGCTCGGTTCGCCAGAATACCGCTGATCTCCTCTCGCACCAGCTGCGAGGGCTCCCACATGGGTCGCTGCATGGCCATTTGGAAGCCGAGGGTGTAGTACTTGATCGCCTCGGGGTATTTGCCCTTGCGGTACTCGTTGTTGCCGGAGTCGCGAAGCTTGGTCACTTGGGCGGTGCGCTTGGGGTTGACGGGCACCGGAGGAGGGGGTGCGCCTGTGGGTGATTCGACGTTGAGGAGAGAGCGGTGGAGGGTGTTGAGGGCTTCGAGTTCAGCGTTGAGTGTGCGCGATGGTTGTTGAGAGCTGATGGCCTTGGATTGAGGGTCCATCTGGAGGGGGAGGAGGTCGAAATGTGTGAGGTCCGACATTGTGACGGTGAGTTTTGTTTTTCTTTGTTCGTGAAATGTCTTATTATGGGTTTTTTTTATAGACGTGAATTGTTTAAAAAGAGTGACCGGTTGGGAGTGTGAGCTGGCAGTGAAAGGTTATGTGCAGCTGGGTGTACTCGGTATGGATTGAGGTACTGTTCAGGACACCTCACAAAAAGCTTATCTTATCAGCACATGACACCCCTCAGAGCCACCACCATTCATACCCTACACGTTGATGGAAGTGTGTGTAAAAAGCAATTCAAAAGATCGTTGAATGTCTTATCCTTCCTATTGTTTTAAGTTGTTTACTTTGTTCAAGATGCAAATGTATCTAAAACAGAGTATAGAGCATATCATGCAATTCCTGATCTCATTTGATGGCGTCTGTCGGGTTACAGTGACAGATGTATCTTAGCAAGCTGTCGAACCCGATGCTGGAGAAAGCTACTAGGCGCTATCTCTATAATTAGTCAATGACTTACAATAAGAGCTTTACCTTGTCGACAAAAGTGAGCCAGCTTAGTGGTAGACGCACATTATCAGATTACACAATGACATGAAGCACAGGGCACTGACGTCAACTCCAAAGACACATTCACGTGTAAAACGAATTGATCAAACAAGAGCCTTTCCTTTTCTACTCCTATTGTGCAAATGCGAGACCCTGTCCCCGTTTGGGAAGCGTAACAAGATCACCTCCAAATCGCCATCACTCATAAAACCCGTCCGCCGAATTCTGGCGTCCTTGGATGATCAACGGGAGAAAAGACATCAACTTCCAGAACCCTTAAAACGCCCATCAACGAAAAACATCCCTGTCCATTCACCAAAACCTCATCACAGAGCCCAAGGTTCGAAAGAGTCTCCACACACAAAGTCTCGGTCATCATCATGGTGTTTGTTGATTGTCGGTCTCTTGTGCTTTAATTCCTTCTTATAAGGGCAATGCAAATGTGGGTTCGACGATCGGGTAGGGACTTTTTTTCATTTAGAACATTCTTTTTGGGGGGGAATCGACATCTACTCCTCGAGCCACCCTTGCCATCACTCAGCAAATCAAGTAAATCCCTTTGTTGAACCGCCGCGCCATTCTAATGAAACGCACGAGAAATGATAGACGTTGCCAAGTTTACCTAGACCGGCAAGATCCCATGTCGAGGGATTTGGCCAGCTTAGTAGCCGTAGTTGGCAAGGGCCTTTGCGGTCTCCTCCTTGACAGAAGCGTTCTTCTTCGCATCAGCCAGTTGTCGGGCAGCGATCTTCTTGCGCTCGTAGAAAGCAGCGCCCTTGGCCTTTCTTCGCTCCTCCAATCTGGGTACAGTTAGTCATATCCCAGGTCACACACAATACAGCAAAACATACCGAGCAACGACGTCCTCGTACTTCCAGCCAACCTCGCTGGACAGACGACCGACAGTGCAGAACTTGCGGCCGGGCTGGAGTCGGAGAACACGGAGAGCCTGGGGAACGACGACCTTCTTGGTCTTGTCGTAGGGAGGGGGGACACCCTCGAAGACCTTAAGGCGCTCGAGAGCAGCAGCACCACGGGCGGTCTTGTGGGGGATCATGCCACGGACAGCCTTGTAGAAGATTCGGGAGGGAGCGCGGAAGTGGAAGGGACCTGTATCGAGTCAATGACTGTGGTCAAGTGTGTAGGCACGGTTTCGACTCACCACCGCGGGTGGGGTTGTAACGGGTGATCTTTCGGAGGTGGGCGTGGTACTTGACTATTGGAATGATCAGCTCGGTGTTCCTAGGAGTGGCATCGCTTTGGTGGTGACGATGCTCGGCCACAGATCGGAGTGGTGTCGTGAGGTAGACATACGCTTCGCACGGAAGAACTCGCCAGAGATGTTGAGAGCCTCGCAGCGGACAATAACAATCTTCTGGCCGCTCAGGAGCTGCTTGGCGACAATGGAGGCGAGTCGGCCAAGAAGGTGGCCCTTGCCATCGATGACGACCTGTTAAACGCACACAACGGTCAGCGAAATGCATCTTCAAGACCAATATTCCCACGTGAAGCAAACGACGAGCAGCGTTCACAGCACCAGCAGGCGCTGATAACTGAGATCCCAAAGCATCCTCAATCCCATTCCCAATGCTTCCCGGCTGCCCGCAGCTCGTCTTTTGCCTCAAGTCACAATATGAATTGTGAATGGATGTGTTGTTTCAGTCGGTACTCACAACTTGCTCGAAGCTCGACATCGTAACCGTCTTTTCTGGGGGGAATTAAAGAAAAGGAAAGAAGGGCAGCTCAAATCCTCAAACCGGTCGGCGAAGATTTGTTATTTTGCTGTGCTGCTGGGGTTAGTCGTCCCTCGAATGTTGGGTGCAAGTGGTCGCGATAGTGATTGACGGGCGAAAAATCCAAGGACCGCTTGAGGGCTCGTTGTGCCTTGTGAGCAAACCGCGCTAGCCTATTGGGGCAAAGGCAACCTTTCACCGCGAGCGACTCCTTCCCGCTTAGGTCTGTTAGCCCTAGAGGCTTGAGCCGAGGAATTGCCGGCTCGCCCACTGAAATCATGCAGTTTTTGGCCGCCGTTGGATCGTAGAATGGTTCGCACGTGATGATAGCGATCGGGCTGTTCCAAGACATTGGATGGCATTGGCACCATCATTACTCCGTAGGGGTTTACATCATAGGTCATGACAGGGGTCTGTGTCCATGGTGATACTCAAGATTCCAAATTAAATGTACCAATTTGCTCAACGCTGTCTATGGTGGTCATCATGGTCAAGGCAATCCTTGAATCTATTGTACAGCTTGTTCTATATAAGAGCAATGGCCAGTCAGTCGAATAATGGAGTATTCCCAGTAACGCCTGCACTCAACCCAGACAATCTTTTGCACTCAACATCAACGCCATCGCTTAACCGCGGGCTTAAGATTCCTTTGCAATATCAAGATCCTTCAATGTCTTTTGGACCTGTTTCACCAATTCCTTCCTTCGCGCTCTGACTTCGGGCATGCCTTCAGCCTCGACGCCATCCAGTTTCAGCATAATGTGCATCATGATGCTCTCAGAAAGTTTTCTGTGGTCTTCCTCTCGCTTCTTGGGGTCTGAAGGTGGCGACGCAATGTAATCGGAGCACAAAGGCAGCCACTTGATTTGGTACTCAACAGCAAGATCGTCGAGAACCTTCATAGGTCCGCTGGCTGCGCCCGAAGATGTGGGTGGTGCTGGAGGTGATCTGGGGTGGTCGAAAGTAGAAGCGCTGTCGCGAGGGCTGCCTGACAAGGAGTCACCATCACTGGTGATACCCTTCTTCTTGTCACGCTTCTTCTTGCGGCGGCGGGTCTTCCTGTCTTCTCTAGGAGCATCGACAATCACCATCTCCTCTTCTGAGCCACTGCTGACATCATTAATCTCGGGCATGACCGCCATCAACTCGCTATTGTTCTTAACACCATAGTCTCGTACTGGCGCCATGGGGTCCTTGAGTTGCTTTCCCTTGTAGAGAAGCTTGATGCGTGATGTGCCTCGCTCAGGAAGTTCCATCATCAGACCAACCCGGTCCTTGACATCTATCACCCGCAACTTTCCATCTCCAATCGCATATGCGGGAAAGTGAGCGGGATATGTGATGCCGCGATTCTTGATAAGGAGGACATCGTCTTCTGGAGCTGGCGGGGGTGCAGTCGAGTGAGATCTGGGATAGTATCGATCCTCGGTGACGCCATCAAGATCCTGAGATGTGATGTAGCTAAAATCGTCGTCGGTGACAGCGGGGACGCCGCTGGGCATAGAACTGTAGGGCGAAATCTGTTCGCGGCCGATGGACCAGCCGTATCTCGACATTGTTAAAGGGACGGCGAGCAGGACAGCGAGGCTGCTGTAGACAACGGTAGGAGGTACGCCGAGTGTGTCAGATATGTATCCGCTCGAATCTTGAAAAGCAGACGAGAGGTTAGCCAGCGCCCCGTTGAGGTAGGACGTGACGTTTTGTAAGGCACCGGGAGATGCCACGATTTCTTGGGCGGAATCCACCTTGTTCGACGTTTTCTAAGGTGGTCCAAAAAAGGACACCCTAGAGGCAAATGGGAATACGGGTTGCAGCAATTGACCCAAACCAAGGTCTGATCCGAACAGGAGGAGGTCAAAAAGACAGGGCGGTCGGCGATAATGCTGAGCGACTGGTACTGGTGGTTCTCTTGTGATCGACCCGTGGGCTGATGTGGAGCGATGAGCAAGCAGCAGGACAGAGCGAGGTGGGCTACGCTGCACGACGAACAAGAAGCTTGCGAGGCTTGCAAATGGCAGCAGAAGGCGACGATCAACGACCCTTGGGCCAGGGTCTTCCTAGTGATAGTCGACAGCGAGTGACAGAGGCTAAAAGGTATCTAACCTGTCTCGTCTTTTGCGCGACAAGGCGAGTTGGTAGTGGGGGAGGTCAGATCAAGTGACTCTGGTGATACAAGGCGAGACTGGGCAAACGGGTGTATCGGGCTGGGCTCTATTTGCGGTGCCACTGGTGAGGGGCTTAGGCGTCGGTGCAGCCCAGATTAACAGCGTCTCTCACTTCTTCTGTTCCTTCTTGCAGCCAAGCGTACTGTAGCTGTAGGTACCGGTACCGAATCGTGAGTTGATGATGACGGGGGGCGACGCAATGCAAGAAACCGGGCAGCTTAGGGGATACCTGAAAACTGCAGACGTGAGACCAGCGATTGGTGGAGATGGGGGCGGAGTACAGCAGAGTACATGTACAAGAGTCGCCCCAAGAAACAAATCGAATGCAAGAAATATGCGCTGTAGATTTCTGTTTCTCTTTCTTTTTGGGAATAGTGAGAGCTTGTGCGTCGTTGCGCCTGTGCTTGTGTCGCAGTTGATGATGGATGGTGAAAAGTCTCGCAAAAGGGAGAGAGGCCAGATTTGGGTTTCTAAATTTGATGATCTGGACCTGGACCCCTCCGCTGGTTTAATCTCAGCCAAGAGCCGCACGGGGAAATGACAACGCCTCTTCCAGGTTCATGGCCTGACAATTGGCAATCGAAACCTGGGGGAATGTGTCAGACTGTTCTAGCGGGAAATGGTAGGTAATTAAGGGGTCTCCAGCGCTAAGAGTTGAGGTTTTCTCTTCAACTTCAACTTCAACTTTGAAGTTGAAGATCTAAGTATATTGAGAATAAATAACAGGAGCTTTTATGCAAGAAACAGTATCAGTTGTTTTCAGGCTATTCCCATAAACCTTTGGCATTTTGCTGGAAGAAACAAAGCCAAGTCAGGTATAAGCTACATCATGAAGTTTGTCACTGTTCTCATGGTGGGTATTTCCAGAGCCACCTCAGACTTGTCTTAGATCATTTGATACAAAATCTGAGCCAATGGCCAAAAAGAACTGGAGTTATAAACCCCTAAACTAAGTCACGATCCGTCGTCAGACGATTGTTGCTTAAAGCTCCGGCCCCTCTTGAGTGGAGGTTTGAAGATGCTATCATGACTAGTAGAACCGATGGACCACCGTAGACTCTGATTGCTCGATGAGGCTGAAGCCCAAGACTTTAAAGAAGCTTAAGATCTGATAAGTACAAACCGAAATGGATCTAATATTATTATTATTTTCTTCAGTACCTCGATCCTAAACAATGGAAAGGTTTGAGTCGGCATAAGTTTGGGGCGCGTCCAATTACTTGGCTCCCTTTTTAACTCCAATATTTTAAACTGCACCAGTTGCAAGATTGGCGTCACTTACCCTAGATACTTCAATTTTCATCATCAAGTGAATATGTGATTAAGAACTCCGGTTTGGGAAGAGTATCTAGCAAAGGGAAGTCAAAACGCCCAAAGCCTTTTTCGAGCTCAGATGCTGTTTGCATGTTCCATGATGAGTGATCCTTCGGCTTATAAATGCAAGGATTGACCGGTAGTTGTTTGTTCTCACACACCATAAGCACTTACAAAAGATGATGACTGAACAAGTCTAAACACCAACTGGAATCATCACGTCCTATTTGTATTGTGTGTGTAAATGATTACACTTGAAGCCAAATATATCACCAATATTCAGCTGCACAGCCGAGGCTCTGATGTGTGAACCACCTCAACACAATGATTCCAAAAAACACGATTACCTAATCCCGAAAATCTAGCACATTGCATCATCGTATTTTTCATGGTCGCCGAGTTAATTCCACTCAAACGCCCATGACAAAGCAAACTCGCCTTTCACAGCCCAGCATTACAGCACCGTACAGCCAAATCAACCTCTATCTGACGTAGAATAAATACCTCCACCCCACTTTCTCTTCCTCCTACATCAAAGCCATTTCGCTCTCCTCTATGAATTTCTTTAGATCATTCTTCACTCGCGCAACAAGTCCAGGCACAATGACTCAAGCATCTACCAAGGTTCAGCAGCTCATCGACAACAACTCTGTTGGTACGTTATCTCTCTCTGTTTTGCGCCCCGCATTTGGACCCCTGCTAATGAACCCCTCGTAGTTGTCTTCTCCAAGTCTTACTGCCCTTACTGCAAGCAGACCAAGAAGACTTTGGATGAGCTTAACGCCGAGTACGAGCTCCTCGAGCTTGACGAAGTTTGTAAGTTTTACAGTTTTCAGCCATTGTATCGAATAACGGTCTCTAACGCCTTGTAGCCGACGGTTCTGCCCTCCAGGACGCTCTTGAGCAAATCTCTGGCCAGCGCACTGTTCCCAATGTCTACATCAAGCAGCAGCACATTGGCGGCAACTCCGACGTTCAGAGCTTAAAGTCTGGCGGAAAGCTTGCTTCTCTGCTCAAGGAGGCCGGTGCCTTGCAGGCGTAAGAAACATCAAAACAAATGTCGGACACGTTGGGCTAAGGGCTTCAGTTCTAAGCTCTAGACATGTCTCTGTAGACCGTATGCGGCATATAGATATCGGTTGCACCTGAAGATTAGACGGTATTACAAGATGGGCGGATGACCCAGATGAGTTGAATTCATGACCCTTTACAACGACTTGCTGGCTTGTGCCTAGTGATACATGGCTTAATTTCCGTAATGTACATCTTTTTGCTGTGTTTTGACCCTCTCACAAGACCTGGGTGGCAACTGTACCAACAGGTCTTTCGACAAACTCCATGACGCCATTGATGATGTTCTTCCTGGCCTCCTCTGACGCAACCTTCTTACCAGAGAGGTAGTTGAGCCACAGCAGCCTTGAAAGTCGCTCGTCCTCGACAGTTCCCAGTGTGGACTTGACAGACTCCTTGCGAGTGCCATCGGTGTAAGTGATGGTCAACTTTCCAGCAGCATCTCGGACAAGAAGCAGTTCGTTCTTCTTTGCTACAAGACCTCGTTGGAACAGGATCTTAAAATGTCTCATGGCGCTTCCAAATGTCTCGTCATTATACTCCGGATTGTGTGATGAGCGAGCCTGAATAGCCCTCACAAGGCCGTCGCGCATATGAGGGAAGTCAGTATCTCGAACAGGGGTGATGCGGAATGCTGAGCGGCATCCAGCGTCCTTCAGAATCGAGTTCCATGTCTCTTCACCCTCGACAGGGTCTTGGAGAGCCTTGCGCAGATCCTCCTTCTCAGAAGGAATCAATGTTGTGGCTAGAGGGTTAATCTTCTTGACCAGATATCGCTGGAGCTTCTCGATATCCTGGGTAGCAACATAAAAGCCCACCACATACACCTCGATGCCAAGGAAGGTCACTGTCCTTGTTCCCAGTCCAACCAGTGTGAACTCTGTACCATGCTTGTCTGTCACAGCGGCAGCAATTGGACCCGCGACATCGCCTGCTGCTCCGGCATCCTCAACTTCTAACCTTCGGGGGAACAATTTGACGGTCTTGTTGCCTGTAGGAACAACCTCATTTCCATCTTCATCGTGAATAACCACTTTTCGCTTCTCGCCCGCCTCGGTCTTGAAGATTTCTGTCGGAACTTCCGTATCGCATTTGATAGCAGCCTTCTCTTTTTCTCCTTGGGCCTCAATGGCCTTCTTCAACTTCCATGCTGTGTAGACGAAGGAAACAATGCCGGCAATGGCACCAGCAGCTAGAAAAGCGGTGCGGTTCTGTTCGTAGTCTCGTCGCTTAGAATTGAGCTGATTAACATCGAGGTCATCGGTTAGACGGTTCGATCGCTGGGAGAAAAGAGTCCTTCGGGTTGTTCGAGCGATGGCGCATCTTGTGTGGGCTGATGCGCGAAGCGCAGGGCGGAGAGTTGAGGGACGGAGCATCGTGGCGCTCGCGACGTAATGTCGAACAGACCAATGACTAGCAGATTGGAATAGCAAAGTCTTCTCAATCAACTACACCAAGAAAATGGGCTTGGTGGTGGCGATGGTCTGAGTTGCTAGTCAGGTACGTGGAAGAGTTCCATGCCATACGGAACATACGGGTAAACCCAATCCGAGTAAATCCAATGCTTGAGGGGGCCCACAAAATACATCGCCAAGATCAAATCCATCTACGTCAGCGATGCCATCGTGAGGGGTCTTACCCTGTACCTTGAGTTTTTAGATGATTGAGATGCTCTAATAAAAAGTTGTCACGAGCGTTGGATGGTCAGAAGATCTGTGTCACTTTCAAAGAGACTGGCTGTTGGGTACTTATCAACTATAATAGCTCTGAAGCCTCGTTTACAGCTTCAACGTGATGAGTACCAGTTGAAAGGTGTATCAGCGTGACATCTGTGTCATGTGAAACTCAATCACCAAGATGGAATTGTTGGCGAATCTAAGCCCTTCCTATCATGCATACATAGCAACAAAGATGTGCATTATTTTCTATCCTTGTCAAAGATACAGTATATGCGTTTACTTGCATCCTGATATCCATTTATCATCGCGTCGTCTATTAATGGCTCAAGCCACCTGCACGGCGGGTATTGATTCGTCCTTTCAACCTTTGAACCTCAAATCAGAACATCGATCACACCTCCTTCATGTACCTGATCCCATGTCAGTCATCTTCCCCGCAGCAACAACAGATAGACAGAAAGACATGTTGACTGAGGCGTGAACCAGGCACGCGGTTGACTGAAACATCAATCATTCCTCGCATTGAACCTGACTCCAACACACGCATCATCATCAGCAAGAAACAAGACCAAGATCAAGAACAAAACAAAGATCCGCAGACCTCAAACCCCTGACCTAACCAGTCCTGACATACCAAAGAAACCCCACTACGGACATCCCGCCCGACTACGACGTAGGAGGAGATCCAGATTCTAGGCTGGGGGATCAACTGGCCTGGGCTCACCCAATCCATCCTCTATCGGGTTCGGTTTCAAGCTCAGCGCTTGTAAAAAAGGGCCATCCGCCATCGTAGCGCACGACAGCGGCACTTTTACAGGGGACGCGGCTGAAACCAGCAAAATAAACACAGACGCCTCTTTGATCCATGTCTCTGGTCCATCCCCTCTTCCTCGTGGATACTTGTGCTTCTTCATCATTTGGCTGTGTCATCAGTGCTGTCTTCCCTGCTTTTTAAGTACCGCAGCCGCGCCCAACCTGACCCTGGCGCTGGCAAGACTGGAGCCCAGCACCCAAAAACGTCCGCCCCATTTGGCTGCCCTGCCTTAACTTATTACCTTACCTCACCAAATCAAAGCCAACAAACAAACTCCCAGCGCCAAACATCATCATCACCTTCATCGCAAGTCGCGAAACACGCCTTTCGGGCATGAAAGGACCTTTTTGACCTGTATCCTTATCCACGCACCTCCCGATTGCTCGCTGCTTGCCTGCACACATCCACTGGTTGCTGTCCCTACGATAAACAGTCATCCGCTACCGCTCCCGCTACGGCTGCTTAAGAATCACCCTTGTGATCCCTGAACTCCGCCTGAATTCTGCCCAAACACCGAAAAAAGCCACACCGAAAGCGCTTCTTTGAGCGTGTTTGCGTTTTCATCTGAAGCGCTCCTCCCTCAACACCGACAATATGGCCGCTGCTGCCGCTGGCCCTGCCTCTCGGCAGAGTCCTGCAACCGCCGACGAGCAGGAAGATTCTCGATCGTCATCTTCGTCAACCTCCCCCGCGCCCGCCGATAACGAAGAGTCTGATTTCTTTCTTGGAGCCAACGACTCCCAGTCAAGCATCGGAGTCCCCAACTTTCAAGATATGCAGGTGGAAGATGCTTGCCAACCGCCCGTCCATCGGTTGCCAAACGAGATCCTCATCAGCGTGTTTGCCAAATTGAGTTCCACCTCCGATCTGTTCCACTGCATGCTGGTTTGCAAACGCTGGGCTAGAAACACAGTCGATCAACTCTGGCATCGACCAGCGTGCACGAGTTGGAAGAACCACGGCAGCATCTGCCAAACGTTGCAGCTCGAGAACCCGTCTTTCAGATATCGCGACTTTATCAAGAGACTAAACCTCGCCGCCCTTGCTGACAAAATCAGCGATGGCAGTGTTATGCCCCTCGCAGTCTGCAGTCGGGTGGAACGTCTGACACTTACGAACTGTCGCAACCTCACCGATTCCGGACTTATCGCCCTTGTGGAGAATAGCACCTCGTTGCTGGCACTCGACATCTCCAACGACAAGAACATTACCGAGCAGTCTATCAACACCATCGCCAACAACTGCAGTCGCCTTCAGGGACTCAACATTTCTGGCTGCGAGAATGTCTCCAACGAGAGCATGATCAACTTGGCAACAAGCTGTCGCTATATTAAGAGAGTAAGTCTACGATGAAACATGTATGTTTGGACATTGGCTAACTCAATGCAGCTGAAGTTAAATGAATGTAGCCAGCTCCAAGACGACGCTATCCACGCCTTCGCCGAAAACTGTCCCAACATCCTCGAGATCGACCTCCACCAGTGCAATCGCATTGGTAATGGCCCCATAACTTCTCTCATGGTCAAGGGCAACTGTCTCCGAGAGTTACGGCTTGCAAACTGCGAACTAATCGATGACGATGCTTTCCTGTCTTTACCCCCTGGACGACTATTTGAACATCTTCGCATTCTTGACCTGACATCCTGCGTGCGTTTGACAGACGCTGCTGTCCAGAAGATTATTGATGTCGCACCTCGCCTTCGCAACCTTGTTCTTGCCAAGTGTCGAAACATCACTGATGTAGCCGTTCATGCTATCTCAAAGCTTGGTAAGAACCTGCATTACGTGCATCTGGGTCACTGTGGCAATATCACCGACGAAGGTGTCAAGAGATTAGTCCAGAACTGCAACCGCATTCGATACATCGATCTGGGCTGCTGTATCAACTTGACAGACGAGAGCGTGAAGCGCCTTGCTCTGTTGCCCAAGCTGAAGCGTATTGGACTTGTGAAATGTAGCTCCATCACGGATGACTCAGTCTTTCATCTTGCTGAAGCCGCATTCCGCCCCAGAGTACGACGAGATGCCAGTGGCATGCTCGTTGGCAACGAGTACTACGCCTCGAGTCTCGAGCGTGTTCATCTGAGCTACTGTGTCAACCTTACCCTCAAGGTTCGTTGCCCCTTATTTCCAGGAACTACCATTACTGACATTTCGCAGAGTATCATGAAGTTGCTCAACTCATGCCCTCGATTGACTCACTTGAGTTTGACTGGAGTTGCTGCTTTCCAGCGTGATGACTTCCAGCCATACTGTCGACAAGCACCCCCGGGTATGTTGATCGTAAACTCTTGTTTACTCCTGCTGACCTGATGACAGAATTCACCCAACACCAGCGAGATGTGTTTTGCGTCTTTTCCGGCGCCATGGTATCCAAATTCCGTGATTTCCTCAACACTTCCCCACAATTCGAGGATCTTTGGGACATGCACAGCTGGAACCGAACAGCAGTCTACCCCGGACAACGGCAACGTACTTCGGTAATGCAGCCAACAGCCAATGCCGGAGATGGAGCCGACGATGAGATGGTTGACGATGACAATGATTTCGAGGGTCTGGACGGCAGCGAGATGGTCGTGGATGCACAGGCACAGAATCCGGCCAACGGCAACGGAACGATAAATCCCAACTCTCTTATGAACAACGGATTTCAACAAGCTATTCCCGTACCGCCTCCACCTCCTAGCATCCCAACAGGTCAGCTCCCTCCATTTTTTCCGACGTTCGCCCGCTTCCTGCCTCCATCGTCACTCGTACGACAGGAACCAGGATTGCTTGAGCCATATTTTAATCAGAACAGAATTAACAACCTACTAGAAGGCGGACCATCACAGCATACCACTAGCCAAGCGAGCGCAGCACCTCTTGGACACGGGCATCCAGGGAACGGGGAATCCTCGACCGGCGCAAGCACTGCAACTATCCACCGACCCCAAGAGAACGGTGACCAATCTGACGCCATGAATTGAATGACCGACACTTTGCTTTAGCTCTAGAAATGACACCAGCGGATTCTTTTCGTTGTTCACTTTCCCTGTTCATGGTAAGGTCGCTCGATTACAGCCAGAGACGCAACTAACAGTCACCAGCATTAGATTATACACGCTTTCGCTTACGTACGCAATGGTTAGAGGACACAGGAGTGTATATGGAGTTTTGTGTTTAGCATGCCGTGATTTTGGGCGACGACTTTTGACGGCAAAGACCAAGATACCACAGGACAAAGAAGGAAGCGGGAGGCATGACAATGAGAACTCACGTGCTTTGGTTTTAAGCCCTTGATAGGAGTATAAAGGACCCCTGAGGAAACGGTTCGTAGGGGTTGTAATTTATGACAATCAAATATCAACGGCCAATGGGTCTATATGCTTATTCATGATTATGCGAGAAACGTTATCGAATTGGTAGTGATAAGTGATATGTTCGTGCCATTCGCGCTTACAGTGAACTTGCCACCGCAGTATGGACGGCTTCAGAAGGCATTACAAGAGGGTATATTTAACTCTAAACTTAGAAGCGAGTGACGCTCAAGATGCACAATACGCATCTTCCACTCTGACAATTTGAACCGTCCACATTTCACTGATCTCCACCTTAGACCTTCTCCTGACTTGTTCGGGCACTAGCATCAGAATGAGGATGTGTGCTATCAGCCATGTGTCGAGTCATCTCAACATAGTCATAGGCAAACTCGCCAAGCTGGCCGTCATCAGTGCCGAGCTCCTCCTCCTCAGCAGAGACACGAAGGGAGAGGCCAGGAATGAGGTTGAGAAGGAAGAGGAGGATGCAAGTGAGAGTGAAGGACCAGGCGAAGACAGCGAGAGTACCAGCGATTTGGTAACCCAGCTGAACAAAGTGACCGTCAACCCAGCCAATGGGGTCGTACTCTCCACCGTCAAGAGCGGCAATGGTTTTGCTTTTGTGAGTTAGCAGATGTCATTGTAGAGAAAGGAAATGAGGAGACGTACGTTCCAAAGATACCGGTGAGGATGTTGCCGACCATACCACCAATACCGTGGATGGCAAAGATATCAAGACTGTCGTCGACGTTGATGAGGAACTTGACCTTGGTGGCGAAGTTGCAGAAGACACCACCGCAGATTCCGATAATGACGGCCGCCCAGGGCTTGACGAAACCAGCAGCAGGAGTGATGGCAACGAGACCAGAAATGGCACCGGAGCAGAAACCAATGGTGCTCCACTTCTTCTCGAGACGGTAATCGAGGAGGATCCAGGCAATGGCACCGCATGAGGCAGCCAGGTTGGTCACGTAGCATGCCATGACGGCGCGGATGTTCATGGCGAGAGCAGAACCGCCGTTGAAGCCGAACCAGCCGACCCAGAGGAAGACCGTGCCGAGAACAACGTGGGTGACGTTGTGAGGGCGGTAGGGAAGACCGTTGTTGTTGGAGTAGCCGGTACGCTTGCCAAGCATGAGGGAGTAGGCGAGCGCGCAGGTTCCTGAGGAAACGTGAACGGGACCGCCTCCAGCAAAGTCGTAACTGGGAAGGTTGAAGAGCCAGCCATTGGCGTTCCAGGTCCAGTAGGCGATGGGGTCGTAGACGATGGTGGACCAAAGGAACATGAAGACGATGGCGGGGAGGATGCGACCTCGATCAGCAACGCAGCCGATGGCAAGGGCAGGACTGGTGATGTTAGGACAGCGAACTGGCAAGTTTTTGAGGGAAACTCACGTAATGGCAGCGAACATGCCCTGGTACAGACAGAAGAGAATGTCAGGGAGAGCGGAAGAGCCATTGGGCTGAGCGAGGGTGTCCATGAGACCAAACTGGGTCAAGTCACCGAGGAATGAGTTTCCAGTTCGCGAGAAGGTCAAGGAGTATCCCCAGAAGAACCACTGAAAGCTGATGACTGCAACTGATATCATCGACAACAGAATGAGCGTCAAAGCAGACTTGCGACGGGCGAGACCACTGTAGAAGAAGCCGACGCCGGGAATCATGAGAAGCACAAGCACGGCGCTGACAGCGAGGAACGTCAAGTTTCCCGTCTGGAACATTGTTAGACAGGATAATACAGTGAGATACAACTGGAAAACCTACGTCGTAGAAGATGTTGAGATCATGCACACCGGTTGAGTAGCCATAGTCGGCATGATCAGTGGTGCCATTGTAAGGAGTGGTCATCTTGACGAGACTGCGCTTGAACGCGGATTCTTTGATCCAAACCTTTGCGCCGGTCGAAACCTTTTTCAGCTTCAACTTGAGCTGGGAAGAATGGAGTGATTGAAAGGATGAAGAACCCCGGGGCCACAGGGCTAAATATGTTTTGACTCACTGAGCTTGCGACGACGGCCAGGACATAACGAACGTGGTAACCAGGGGGAGGGTATGGCACATAAGTGTGGGGGATACTTGATAAGACGCCCGTAGCTTAAGCAGCAATAGGAAGGATACTCCACCACATACATGTTCGGTTTGGACTTTGGTGAACCCGTATTTGGACGCGGAGATGTCACACGGGTGTTGATGCTCAGGCGCCAAGCTGAGCTAGATGATGATCCTCCACGATTCCAAGACTTTGTCCATGATAAGCTTGAATGTGATGATCCTGTAGCAATACGTTGACGTTGGCTTGACACAAGTGGTTTGCGCCAGAAGCGAAGTCGTGGTTGTGTAAACGGTCCCCTGTATGGCTGTTCCTGAGTCTGGCACACCCATCGCTGCTTATCACACTCTAGCATTCCGATATGGTTGTATTGGGATGGACGCCACACCCAAGCTTAAATAGGCTGTGCTGATAAGCACCAATATCCCTATAGGACCTCCGGATTGCAACCTCTGCTTGGCAGTTGGCCCGCAATGAATATCTCCTCTTGGCCTGAATTGTAGGCATTTGACTCCTTTGATGCATGCTGGGAGGGGAAATTGCTGTCGATATCGGCAGTGTATCCCGGGCCATGCTTACTGAGGAACCAGAGGAGGATTTGTATGTACATCCGGACGGCCGCAATACAAGTTCTAGTGCTGAGTATGCCATGCTGATTCGCTATTGTTAGACTTATTTTAAGCATTTTTAAGCTCTTGATGTGTTGACTCTGACACGTCGGAATGGTGTTCTAAGACCAGAGTTACATGGCGAGAAAGCTCCGAGTACAGAATGAAGCCTCGACACCCTCTTGTGCGACATGCACTCAATATTGCGCTTCCCCAGACGCACCGCATAACCCGGCCAGAGTTCTTATCTGACTTTGTCCTCAAGGTTGCCGAATTCCAGGTCGAACCGTTGAAGGAGGTCGAATAGAGCATGTCTGATTGGACGTTTCCTTATCTCTTGGCAGCTTCGGTGGAGCGCCTAGCGTCGAGACCCTGGACAAGGACCAGGATCCTTGTTCTCTAAGAGTCTGAGTGTCGTGTAGCTCGGCCGATACTTGATAAAGATAGACATGCTCAAAGCGTGAGCGTTGGAGCCAAATCTGGAGTGAAGTTGCTGTCTGTTCGAGACTGCTTAATGTTGAAACCTTGTGTGTCTGACTGTGTTGTGCGAGGTACAGAACCTCCTCTCGGGTCAAAGGATCACCAGTGTCACGTAGAATATGGTTGTGTTCCATTCCCATGGATCTGGTGATAGACATGAAAGAAAATAAGCATATCGAGACCACATGGGCTCACGGTCTTCAAGTGGCCAAGAATTGATGTGATTGACATCGTTTCCCCGGATTCACAACTGTCAAAGATGCTTTTGCGCCCGCAACGCCCTAGATTGAGCCTCTGTTGCGCGCGTCAGTATGCGAGTCGCCCGCTACGACGATAGATATGATCGGGGACCATGTATATAAGCTGGACCTGCGTCCACTACAAGTTGACTGGTTCTCGAAGTCTAAGCTTACTTTGACGTTGAACATCTCCAACAACTCTGCCTGAAGTTTCCTGATATCGACCTTTGCAACCATCGTCAACTGCTTGAGATCTATCGGCTCCCACCCAGACGAGTGTTCTTCGACACGAACGGCAATTGCTGGATCATTTCCCGAGAACGAGCAGGCCATGGAACGACCGGATCGTAATGATTACCAACACTCTTGCATTGCATGCCTTATCAGACAGCAAGGACACCTTCAAACTAGGCATTTCGTAACGGTTTCAGCTCATTTCAGCTCCAAGATGTGATATCAGAATACACCACGACGTGATAACCAGCTTCAGGTGATGGTACGATCCAAAGGCCATTGGACAAGTCGAATTGTGCAAAATTGCCCATACCCTTGGCATAGATAAGGAACTTCGAGAAGTTAGAGTGCCAGTTGTGAGCTAGGTCGCCTGTGGCGTCTTTAGCGCAAGATAAGGGATCTCTGCATACCTGCAAACTTGAGGTAGGACACTCGGCAAATATGCGATGAATGTGCAATTCGGGAGACTCGTAACTCAGAATTGAGTCCGGCGCAGTTGAGCGGTTTGATAATGGAGTGCGGAATCGGAATTCGGTGCATGCGAAGTCACGAAAACGGACGCGGAACTCAGGTATCTCAGTTGGGGGTATCTCTGTTGATAGTATTTTGGCATGATTGGACAAATGTCTTTGATGCGTGATATGCCATACTTGACCGTAGTCAAATAATGTCCATTTTGATTGCTCATGGCCTGTTTCGAAGTTGGCCTGAAAACAGAGCTGCAGAGAATCATACCAGGCTGCACATGCGTCTTGCTTTCCTTGAGACAAAATGCTATTACTGGCGCGCCCGGATTCCGGTGTTGCATTGTCGCAGTTGATAGGACCCTGTCCAGGCGGTCGAATCATGTCTTGAGCTCAGCCTTCCATTCTTTTTCCAGCTCAACAAGGCACTCGGCGACTTTCCATGGTGCTTCTTCTTCTAGAATTCTCCTTTTGTCGCTTGATATCCGATCAAGAACGTAACGGCTAACGGTCTCGGGGTCTCTTTCGGCTGGGCGTCCAATCCCAACAGCAATTCGCACAAACGGCGACGTGGGGTATTTATTTTGTGAAAGAGATCCCTTGACACTTTTGATACCATTGTGACCTTTGTGACTTCGGTCCCATGCCGTGAGCCGCACAATGCCCAAGTCCTTTTCGAGTTCATCGTGAACAATCACTAGACTGAGTGATGAGGGGTCATGTTGATTGGTCATTTCTTTCCACGCCTTTGCAACGAAACGTCCAGAAATGTTCATCAGAGTAGGCGATTGAACCAGAGTGTATTTGGGACCTTGAGATACCAGGCATGTCTGATTTCCGAACGTCACCTCTCGAAACGAGGGTTGGCGCAAGACTTGAGCAAGGCCATTGAGAGCGAAATGACCGGCAGAATGTAGACTTTCGTATTTTGGCAAGGGATTGCCCAGACTGACAACGAGAAAGCGGGGATTGAACATCCTGGCGCGGTATTCAATATCAAAAACGCAGGTCAAATTCTTTCCTCCCCATTCGAACTCAGGCCTCCACGCGCAATCACGTGCATCGAATTGTCGAGCTTAACCTAACACAGCCCCGTCACTGACGTCGATCAGCCGATTGGGCTGCCAGGCACTGTAGACTAGTGTGGCTGAGCTCCAGTTTTGTCGTCACTCTATCCCCAACTTCCATGTTTATTGCCTGCCAACTCCTGTGCAACTTTACAACGATATACCCTCGAGCGTATTTGAGCCCTTTCGTCGAATTACACACGTAAACGAAAACCACTTAATTTATTTTCTACCAGCAATTCTTTCAATATGTCGTGGGCGGGTAGGACAGCCTTCACCCCGCAATCCCGAGCAGAGGGGTCTAATATGAAGCAGGGTTTAAGAAGAATGTCAATCGCGCGACGACGCAGGTCATGATGAAGACGGGTATGCGCTTCGGATGAAACAATCGAGTGCGGAACTAATTGCGTTGCAGGGCATGTGGAAAAGACGAATGACCGTGATTACGAAGTCGAAGAGAGGTCAGCAATTGCAGATTGATAACATTGGAGGACAACATCTAACGAAAGCAGACGATTCAAGACTATGGAAGCTGCTGCTTTACGACTACAAAAGGAATCAAAGGGATATCTCGACTCCCTGAGAGGTACGCTCATGATCTGCGACACATGAAGCTCGATACTAAACCCCGAACCCAGCCATGACCGCATCGCAAATGCGAATCGCCGAGACGATAGATGCGTTCTACGGCGACTCAGGCGCGAAAGACGGTGTCAGCAGAAGTTACAAGCAGGCCGTCGAAGACCTAGACGCCGAAACCATCAAAGCCCTCGATGGCCCCTACCGAACAACCGTTCTCGACCCCATCACACGGTTCTGCGCCTACTTCCCCGACGTCAACGAGGCGATTAAGAAGCGCGCTCACAAACTGCTCGACTACGACGCCCTCCGCGCAAAGGTGAAGCGCCTCGCCGAGAAGCCCGACAAGGACGCCACGAAGCTGCCCCGGACCGAGAAGGAGATGGAGATGGCCAAGGCTGCTTACGAGCAGCTCAACGAGCAACTCAGCACCGAGCTACCCCAACTTATCGATCTCCGAGTGCCGTACCTCGACCCCACTTTCGAAGCCCTCGTCAAGATCCAGCTGCGTTTCTGCGCAGAGGCGTATTCGCGCATGGCGCAAGTCCAGCAGTACCTCGATGCTGACACCAGAGATCAGTATGCTGAAGGACAACTAGACGCCAGAGTGGAGCAGGTGTTGCAGGAGATTCGGGAGTTGAGCATCAGTGGCACGGTCTAGGCTTTGGGTTGGCTTCTACAACTTATCCGGTTGGGGGGAACGGCGTATAGGTGCTTTCTGCTTGTAGATACTTGCTAACGTCATGAATATCATGCACAAATAGACATAGTCCATTGTGGGCTTATGGAAACGCATGCTTTTGTGCAGACCGCTGTGATTCTTCATTATTGGGCTTTTGTACCCTGCCTTTCGGGCGAAAACTGTGCAAGTACTAGCTATTGGGACTGCTCTAGCCCGTGTCCATGTAAACGCTGAAGCTGAAGCGGTTGGTTAAATTCCCATACTCCCGAGACCGAAAGTAACTGGATATCGTCGCTCTGTGTCAGCTTCGTACTCCGTGTCAACTTCGGACTCCGACCCAGGAGACTCCGACTTCTCAGACTCTGGAATATGAGAAACCGACTGTACCCGCTCCAACTCTCCTGACTCTGACTTCCCAGATTCGCTTTCCTCTGTATCGGAGTCCCCAGGTGCTTTTACCTTCATAAGCTTAAATGGCTTCCCGCGCTTTCCGGACCTTCTCGACACCGTTGACCCCCCAGATCTGACTGAAACCTCAGATCTTGTTGAGACCTTAGACTTTTTGGATTCCCCAGACCTCGTTGAGACCTCGGATCTTCTTGACTCCTTAGATCTCTCGCTCTTCGATTCCTCAGCCTCAGATTTTTGATGCATCTTGGACGACACCTAGTGTCCAATATTGAGACCATTTCCTGATCCGAACAGATCACTCAGACTCAGCCTCTTACCCATCGCCTGCATAGCTGGACCAGCCTCGGGACCCTGTGGCTCAACTGGGCCTGCCGATCGTGCAATCTTCCAAGCTTCCTGAATGATGGCTGCGTTTACTTCTCGTGTTTCGTCCTTATCGTTGTGAATCCACACTCCCAGTACCTTGTCACCCTCCTGCCATTCGCCCTCGACCTTCATAATGACGAGCTCCCCAGACACCTCTGCATGTGTGACCCGTGAAAGGTCCACGATCACGTTGTCAAGCCCCCGTCTGTTGAGAACAAACACGCAAGCTCGTGCTCGCTGACCTGGATCCTCAGGGAGCGGACTCTGCGCGCAGACAAACATAGTGCCTTCGACTCCCGACTTCTCCCAGCTTTCTGAAGCGCTGTTGAATGTGTAGATGACGGCGTTGGCGGCTATACTGAGGATGGTGTGGATGGAGGGGAGGTAACGTTGGAGGACAGAGAGATTAAGCTCAGTATTAGTGCGTGGAGGTGGCGGCGCATAATCGGCATGAATAGCAGCGGCATCGGATTCATAGTCTGAAACGGCGGGTATACGATTTGACGGCTGACGGCTATGGCGAGCCTTTCGTGGTGTTTGTCGGCTCATGATGATAATTGTTGTTGCTTGATGTTGGGCACGATATGTGTGTGGAGACGTGATCGCTAGTTGGAATACGGATAGTCTTGTCACAAATGATAAATCAAGGCCGATGGGTCATGTACGTATGATATCAGGACCCCAGAAGATGATCGTGTGATCGACAGTTGGTTGTGGTATGGAGATTGAAGTTTACTCTTTGAGAGGCACGAGTGCGCATGCTTGGACGCTGCTGGGCTTATCGATAAGGCGCAGGATGACGCTGCCGCGGGGCGCTGAGCTGGACCCTAGGTAGGTAGGTTCCTACACCACCATTTTAACGTTAGACTACGGTAGCCGTGCAGCTCGACGTCATACGTTTAAAGCTGAGGTTTATCTCCCTTTTTATCCCTTGTTCTAATTAGCTCAACATTCTTTTGGTGCTCACACGACCCGAACATCCCTTGTCTTGCCTTGCCTTGCGCCTACGGTAGAGCTAGGTTGTTCGAAGTCATGATCTAGAGAACTACAAATCGACCTCCCCACGATATCTCGAGACGGCGCCGTGTATATAACTCGTCTCTCTCGTCAAATACTGTAGTAACGGCGTCCATGGCCGACGAAAATGACCAGTCCCCTGGTTCTGAACTGGGGGATCCCACCTCGACGACGCCTCAGTCTCTAGCTAAAGCTGTTCATGCCCGACGATCCGAGTTCGTGCGTCCGCATAGCCTAAAGGTCAAGATCGGGACGTGGAACGTTGCTGCGTGCACGGGTACTGATAAAGACCTCGCAACCTGGTTCACACACGGCGAAGGCTTGGATCAGCAATTGACGTCGCTGAATCTTTCACAAAATAGTGCCGTGGAGACGGATGACACGGACAATGGCAGTTCGAAGCCACATTTGATTGCCGGGGGTGATATTGGCCTTTATGTGCTGGGACTTCAGGAAATAGTAGACCTCAACACGACCAAGGAGTATATGAATCGAGCAGTATATACGGATACAAGTGTTATGGACAAATGGAAAGCGGCATTGGAAGCGGCATTGCCTAAAGGATACGAACTTATCACTGCGGAACAAATGACTGGCTTGTTGTTGCTGGTCTATGCTTCTCCAGAAATTGCATCAACTATTAGCAACGTCAGTACCAAACAAGTTGGTACGGGCCTGCTAGGCTATTTTGGAAACAAGGGGGCCGTGACGACGCGATTGCTGCTTGGCGAGACAACTCGCATGGTTTTTATAAATAGCCACTTGGCTAGTGGTGCTGGCTCTTCGTATTTGGACCGGCGATGTTGGGATGTTGGCCAGGTTCTCTCACGCACTCAATTCGACCCGATCGTTCACTCAGGCGTCGAGGAAGATGACGGCGAAAAGATTGGAGATGAAGATCTTGCATTCTGGTTCGGAGACTTGAACTTTCGACTGGATGGAATACCTGGCGACGATATCCGACGACTGCTCACGCTGCATGCTAGAGGCGAATATGGTGCAGACGAGGACTCGAAGCCTCTTGATGAGCCAGGCGTTATTGTCATGAAGGGTTCGGATAGCGATGATGAGTCTTCTACGAGAGTGTCGCTACATGCACGGGAAGAGAGCTTCGATACTGCAGACGATCTACCAGACCCCGACGATTTCCCCGAAGATCCAAGCCAGGATCCCACTTCTCTGCAGGCCACCATCGATTCACTGCTACCGCATGACCAATTACGAAGAGTTATCAAGCAACGAAAAGCTTTCCACGATGGCTGGCAAGAAGGGTCAATTACCTTTCTACCAACATACAAATACGATATTGGTACAGTTGGCCTCTTTGACTCAAGTGAGAAGCAACGAGCTCCAAGCTGGTGTGACCGTATCTTATTTAGAACACGGAAAGATAAACAAGATTATGAAACAAAGATTAAAGATGAGGAAGAGGCGAAGAAGAAAGATGCAGAGATGAAGTCCAGGGGGCTCGAAGAGGATGAGGACGTGCTGTTTAGTTACGACCCGGACGCTGACGGGGAGGAACCAATGTCATCAACTGACACATTGGGATATGATGAGTACGAGGATAATGATGACCCTGAAGCCGAGGAGCTTGTTACAAAGGAGGGTTTCCGTGACCGCATACACTTAGAGATCTACGCCTCACACCAACGCATCACATCGTCTGATCACAAACCCATTACTTCTATCTTTACGCTCGACTACGACGCTGTTGTACCGGAGCTCAAGGCAAAGATCCACGCAGAAGTGGCGCGAGAACTAGACAGAGCTGAGAATGAAGGCCGACCAGGCATTACGGTTGTCGTGGAAGGCAGTGATGGCAATGAAGAGAATATCGTCGATTTTGGAGAGGTAACACCCCTCGAAAAGCAGATTCGGCATCTGACGGTTGCAAATACTGGTAGCGTTCCTGCGACATTCTCGTTTGTGACGAAGCCGACGACAGAAGACGGTGACGATGCTATCCCTGTATGGCTGAAGACCACATTCTTGTCAGCAGATGAAGAGTCCCAAGAGCCATTAGGCGAAACAGTCACACTTGACCCAGGAGAAACAGCATTGGTGTTACTGGAGCTCCAAGTCTCGGCCATCTCTCATATCCGGGCATTGAACGAAGCGCGCGCCAAGATCGAAGAGGTCCTGGTTCTTCGCATAGAGGACGGTCGGGATCACTTCATTCCCGTGCGCGGAATCTGGCAACCGTCTTGTGTAGGGCGGTCTATCGCAGAGCTGATAAGAATCCCTGACGGCGGTATCAGAAATTTTGTCGAGAAGTCGGGTATCAAGGGGGCGATTGCTTACGATTCGGATATCCATTGCTCAGCGCCAAAGGAGCTTTTCAGGCTTACCGAGGTGGTACAGACGCTTGTTGAACGAAGTCTGGCTGAGTCGACGATGCTTGAGGAGGAAGTGCTGCCGCGGGATCCTGGATGGCCCCTTGAGGCGTCGACGTGGAGGGTTGGTGAGGCTGATATGCATGATGCAAAGGTCAAGCTTGTGTCTGCCCTGGATAACGATGCTTCTCTTCTTGATGCGCTTCCATTGGAATGGCCTGCTTCGTTCAAGTTAGAAGCCGTCTCATCCATCTTGTTACTCTTCCTCGAATCTCTCACGGACGGTCTGATCCCTACACAACTCTGGGCCAAGATCTCAACATCCTTACCCAACGTGACATCCCTACCCATGACCGCTTGGTCCGACACCAAGACCCAGATCCTGGATATCCTCTCATCAGCACCCAACCACAACATTGCATTCGTCTTCCTCACAGCTACTCTCTCCCGTGCAGCATCAGAGCTCACACCAGTGACAAACGAGCCCAAAGGCGGTCTCTCCCGCCGTCTGAGCTTCCGCCGCGGCAACGCAGAGGATGAGGACACCAAGAAGCGCAAGATGCGTGAACGTAGATATGCCGAGATAGTAGGGCCTCTGGTCTGTCGTGTAGACGAAAAGGAAAAGGGGTCGAGGGATCGAGCGCGGACTGTCGTGGAGATGTTCATACGGCGGGATGAGGGAAGCTAGAAGCGGAGGAATCGGCGTCTGAGGGTTAGTATATCTGGTCTTTGGTCTTTTTTGAGTATTATACCAGCTTAGCTTTGATTCGATGTATTCTTTAGGGTGTGAACAGGGATACAACAAAGGGATGAGAGGATGTGGTTTGAACAGTAATGAAGTTGGACGTTGAACAACAAAGATTAATGGACATTGTACAGTTGATATGCAGTCTTCAGGGCCTTTGCAGTGCAGGTTTTGGCTACTTTTGCTACAGTTTCTTCCCCACTGGCCGAACAGCAACGAGGCAATGCACTGCTCCTTTTCGACCAGGATATCAGCACCACATACTACGATTGCTAAGACTAGTATGGCATTACAGAAGTGACATCATGTTTCTTTCACTATTTTTCTAGAAATTGAAAAGGTTTAGTTACTGTTGAGGTGAAAAAGACGAAGTGGCTGCTCCAGGCCTTTGCTCCCACTCCCGCTACGGCACTGCCATATTCCCCCTCCAGCAGCACCAACCCCCCAAGAGTGCCATTGTGCCTCTATAACCCCAAAGAACATGCTCTGTAGACAATAGAAGTTCTGCTCTTCGTTTGTGATGCCGTTTTACATTCTGGTTTGCCGTTTGTCACTGGCGTTGGCATCACATTCAGGAACTCATCTACTCTTTCCCTGATGCCCAGCAACTCGCTTCCAATACGTGTTTGCTGGCTCCCGTGACCACTTCTGAGCTTGTAGTCATCTGTATCTTATCGATAGCTTGCGAACTGGTGCTTCTGCCTTTTTGTTGCTCCGCGGGGCTGTAAAGTAAATCTCCATCTTGCATCCCGTTTGCAACTTCGCTCCCACATAAACCCTCTCCTCAAATCCCACCTCCACTTCGCTTTTCCTTTTTCTTCAAAAAACCAAAAAATAACACCAAAAAACATCAGCTAGAGCATAGTTTTGTTCTCTATATTTTCGAACGTATTGCTTTTCAAGATCGGAGTCGCGACTCCCTCGTCGCCGCCGCTTCTGCAGTTGATCAGGTGTGTGCGCTCTCCTCTTGCTCGACGAGAAGTGTTTAACATTACTATAGACACTGTCAAACCTGCCTGTGGTCTGTTTTCCATCATGTCGCTATGGGGTTTGAGATTTCATCACACGGCCAAGATGCCGGAGCCTGTGCGCCAAAAGGCAGTCAGGGAAGGCTATAAACAACTTGACTTTCTCGTTACTCTCCGGAATCGCGCTATTGTGTTTGCTTCGTCTGAGGATGTATGCATGTATGCTTCTTTCATCCATTTGCCTCCGACAACTCCTGAAGAGGCCGAGAGTCTCCGCAACATCTCATCGGAGTAGGACACTGATGGTGATGAGGCTGGCTCGGACTCATGGGAGCATGGCTCAGACGGTGATAGTGAAGCCACCACTGAGCACACGTCTGACCAAGAGAATGAGTCTGACCAAGATCAAGAGAGTGATGGCGAGGACCCGTGGGAGACGCAGGCTGCAGCAAGCGCTACAGCCGTGGAGGAGGAAGACGCCGCTGACTCGCAAGGCGACACTGGATCTGAAGAGCACGCCGACAACACCGACCTATCCGATGCTGAGACCGCTGAGGATGAGACCTTCAATGATGACATGAAGGCCCTGGCAGCAGCTTTGTCTAGCGCCTCCGCTCCTGCTCAGGCTTCTCCTGTCGACACCGCGACAGCAGAGAGTTCGGGAACTACCAACAACTTTCTTACAAATGACCCTGGAAGCAGCGAGGGGAGCAACGGCTCCATGGACGTCGACCCCCCGTCACCAATCGACAACGAGGGTATCGACAATGAGGGCACCAACATAGATGGCACCAACACAGATGAGAACCCAGAGGGCAACAGCCCAGAATCAGAATGGCTGACGAATACCCCCGGTTCTCCCTACGACAACGGAGTGGCCAGCTCTCTCAACAATGCCAACGGCCCTAGCCAGGCTGGTGAGGCTACAGCGGCCCAGGAAGAAGAGGAGGCAGACGCCAACTCTGTCGGGGAGGTGGAAGACCAACCCATCGGGCCCAACAACATTCAAGTCCCGGTGTATAGACGACCAAGCACCCTTTTTGACACTCCCCCAACTTGGGCAGACCAGTATAAAAAGTTTTTCGATAAAGCCTTTGCGGTCTGGAGTGTGTTTTATAACACTCGTGCACCCAGACCCCTCCGGGCACGACTCACAGATGCGTATACGCATGAGGCGGCCGTCAAGCGGTATAATCTAATTAACTTGGGACTTTACCCTTGTGTCACCACTGAACATCTCCTGGAGCTGAAGCTTCGCATCGATGACGTCGCGCACTTCTGTGATTTCCTGACTGCCAATATCCAGGAGATCGATCATGCCAAGGACCAGCGGAAGGAGATCATCTACACCTATCCTGCCAACTCACCGCTTCGACTCCGAACCAAAGGCCTCGGAAGTTCTCTGCGCTACGCGACCCATGTTGACGAGGGCTGGGATGACCTGGAGGACAACTGGGGAATGCCTCCTGTCCCAAAGAAAAGAAGTCCAATTCAGTCTCACGCATCCCAGAAAATGTCTTGGTGAAAGATGGTGGGAATCTTTTGGTTGGTTCGGGGGACAGAATAGGACATCACAAGACACCGACACACATTTGAGAGATCTTGACCACACGTAGATGGCACCAGATTTTTGTTTTGAGTTTGTTTGGACCATGGGAACATCAGGAAGCACAGCGAGAAGCAGCGATAACTACAGGAAACAGAGGAGAGGCTTAGAGTCAGCGGGTTTCCGATTGGATCTAGGCATAGATCAGCGTATCGCTTGCATAGAATAAAAGCTGCTTAGAATACTCTATTGTGGTCTCCGTGTAGAAGTGTATGTTTATTCGAGCCCTCATGTGTCTGTCGACCCCGGGCGTTGTACCGTTTTTCCAACTCTTCCACCGCTGGAAGCTCTTCGACTGCTGGTAATACTAAAATTCATATCGCAAAACATTCGTATCGGTCGTTATTTGGTTGACTCAAGTCTCGTATCGTATGTTCTCATCGAGTGTTCGGTTCGCTTCATGCTTAGCCGGCTGCAGCGACAGCCGCCGTGATAGACATGAACGTTGATTGAGGTTCTGGTTCTCTCGTATACGTCGGATGTGGGCACCATTTTCTCTCAAACATTTGCGATACCCAATACAAAGGATGGTCCCAATCGTACTTGTTCTGTTCTCCTGTGTAGCGAATGGAACCGGCGTCGTGTTGGAGAGTAATCTTTGGAACTGCACGGTCGGTTAGCACTAGTATGCTGTTTGGTGGGGGTTTTCCCTATTGTAGACCTTTTCCATTATCCCTCTTGTATTGCTTCCATACTAGAAGGTGCTTCTTTACCGCTGGGTCCTTGAGATTCTGTTTCACAAGGTGCCGATCCTTGGGTGCCAGAGTCTCAAAGTGGTCATTTTTTCCTACACCATTTGTGAGGCCCGAACGAGTAGTCGGCCACTGGTCATAGTTGTAGTAATGCCAATGGATGAGGATATTATTGCAGCTGACGTGGAGTCCCTCGACAAAGTCTGGGATCGAGTATCGCAACTGTTACGCGTTAGCTACGTCCATTGAGGGTGAGGCCGCCATACACTTGATCCATAATTGGCTCTCGCATGCCGATACCGATCTGCTGTCATGCGGCTCGCTTCGCGTAGAAGTATGAAGATAACGAGGTAGATTGTGAACCACCATCGATTCTTATCCTGGCTGAACAGCCAATCGATGTCGCGTAGGAGCTTCTCCTTGTACCGCTCGAGGACTTCATTGTAGTTGAGGGTGTCGAATTGGGCGACAACCATGCGAGGGACAGACACTTTGCCGTAAAGAGGGTAGGATTTGTCTTCGGTTTCGGGGAGCATGCCTAGAGTTTCGTTGCCTTCGATGTAGAGAGACCCTACAGTGTGTTCTGAGCGGGATTAGAGTGGGACGCAATTAAGCTGGGGTGAAGGAGAGCGCTTACGGATGGCGCACCAGAGGATAAAGAGGTTGCCGAATATCTCAAGCTCTTTTTCATCGTCCCTCGAGAGACTTCCGCTGGATTTGTGTTCATTCTGCGAGGGAGTCAGCGTAAGGCTCGTATCGGAGTTCAATTGGCATACGTGAAGGTCCATGTACCGAGCCATGGCCGTGAGGTACGTTCTGATGATGGGGTCTTCTCCAGCTTCTGATGCACTCTCCTCTTGGATGGTGTGATAAAAGGCTGGAAGAGCATTGTCGATTGTGTATTGTCGCACGCTTTCGGCCGTGTCGTAGATGTTTTCCAGGCAGTAGTTGGCCAGTTCCTTCTTCTTGAACGTCGCCTTCCCAAGAAGGCCATCAGTCCAATATCGGGCAGTCACGTCCCCATCAATGGGTCTAAATCGCACAACGTTCATTCGAAGAGGTTTACCACAAAGATTCTGTGAGACTTCAATCGTGACAGCAACCGTATCGAGTCGATCCCCAATATCTCGCATTTCGATGCCCGCCCATCGTTTCGTGAGTTTGAGCCCGCCGCTTCGATAAAGAACGACGTCGGCAATTCGGAGTCGCAAGCATGGAACGCGATGGATTGTCTTTGGCGACGTCTTGGAGAAGTTCTTACACGTTTTGCATTGTCCTTCTGGGTTCTGCTCGTCTATAATGCACTGTTCATTTCATGTTAGTGTGAACAATTGCGGGACAGAGGGAATGTGTACGTACTTTGATTTTTTGGAACCGACAACGAACACAAGCGCTGATCTCTCGTGTGATCCGTACAACCTCACGTTCCCCGAGTGTGTCGAGCACGAGGGGAAGTTTTCCAGAGCTAGTTGTTTCGCTTGGGGAAACGATGCTGTTTGTTGAAGATGATGGAATATTCAAATTAGCCGACGCTGTTTCGTCTTCGATTTCAACATTAACGTCGCGAGCGTCTGAGATATCCCCAGTCTCTTCTTCCGACACCTCGTCATCGTCGGATGACTCATTCTGGGGTGTGGCCTCTTCATCTGAATCATTGCTGTCCGAAGAGGACTGATAGCCCATGGGACCAGCATGTGTCTCGATGCAGTCCGAGTCAGAGTGATCGGCTACAATTTCGTCTAATTGTCCAAGAAGATCATTGTCTGCATCGGACTCTCCATTACATTCTTCTCGATCTTCTGGCTGGACAATCCGTTCATCAATATCTACTCCGCTGCTCCCACTGAAACTGCTACATGTGTCATCAACACTTTGAGTATCGTCTTCATCGCTTGTTTCAGAGGGACGAGTGGGTTCTGGGGAGTGCGCAGTAGCGAGGGCGCGTCGAATGCCAGTCGGGGGGGTTCCTGGGCGGCTAACGTTATCATGACCTGTACCCGGTGGAGGGACATCTTCAGCAGCCTCCCAGACTTCAAGATCAGAATCCTCATCTTGAGGTCTGCTAGCAATGGCCTCCTCTCTTGAGAGCGAACCAGTTATGGGCCTTCCAGGGTCGAGAGACAGCAAATCATTGAAATCACTCTCTAACTGGTCAAGGGTGTCTGAATGATCTGAGTCGTCGTCATCATCATCAGAGTTTCGACCGAGGTCAACCTGAGCTTGGACTTCTTGACTCGGGGAGTCTCCCAACGTATCCGGAGAGACTGGAGAGCCAGGTACATCTTCCGCACCCCTCCTCAAGGGGAAGTCTAGCTCTAGCTCTGTCCTGTCCGTCCGTAGGTGACCCGCATCGTCACCAGGCGGAGAGATTAACTGGCTGCCATTGACTGAACGAGAGGCTTCTTCATTTGAACAAGTATCAGAACAAGTTCCTTTGTTCAGAAAAGATACTTCTGGTGGGGGCTGGCTTTGGAGTGTCTGACTCGAAGGTTGTCCAGAAACAGGACCCGAAGACTCGCTAGAGCTGGGACCGGAGCTGCAATCGGAGTCTGAAGCTGAACTCTCGGGGCTTAATCCGTGTCCGGATGAGATTGTCGGATGCAGAGGGGTAGCATGACTTCCATGGCGTGGATTTGCTTGTTCAGATGATGTTGCGAGAGGACAGTCGGGTGATGAAAGATCCTGAGGAGGACTCCCCAAGCCCTGAACATTCACAGCACCGACACTCCCACCAGGATACACGCCCCCTGTGTAAGTGCCACTTGAAGTAGCATTGTCTGACCTGGGGTGTCCAGGTTGCTGAGCAAAGTCTGGCGATACGCTGGACTGCGACAAAGTGCTTGGATCCTGCCGGCTAGCACGTCCAGGCTTGGACACTGCTCCCGACACACGATCTTCATCATCTGCATAACCGTTAGAACTGTGTCAGTGCCACTGTCGAACCAACACTTACCACTATCAAATCGCTGTTGGTTCAAGCTGAAGCAGTGACGTTTTGGTTTCGGCACAGCGCCCGTGCCCGTATTGTGCCGCTTCCGAGTTCTCTGGATCGACCTGTTAGAAGAAAGTACCCAAAATATTTAGACAGGGTAAAATGAATTCATGGCTTGGAAACGGGGTCCTTTCAGTTACACAGCATCGAGCCGACACCCACCAACAGGGCCTACTGCACAATTCTCACAGGGGTGCCTTTAGGCGTTGTTCCTGGCGAGCAAAATTGCCGAAGCTGGTAGGCATCTTTACTGCAAAACGTTACACGAATTGAGGCCCGACAGCTGAGCTGGTGGAGTCTGGTTCGTTCATCTTCATCCTCTCTTACTTACGTGGATCTCAGCTGGACGAGTAAAAATCTCCATTCTGGCACCTGGGTCCCAAGACCCATGAAGCGCGAGGTCCCGTGCAGGCAAAGCTGTCGAGTGCATGCACGTCCTTTACCGATATGCCCGATATTGGGGATACCGCTGGCTTGTGAAGCACAAACTCGAGTCACACGACAGCTCGGCAGAGGTGGTGAAGTGACAACGCAGGAGGCAAAATTGCAGCCTCCCTGAGAAACGTGCCCTGGAATCACCCACTCGTTGCCCTCGAAACCTGGTCTGAAGGGGGATGCAGGGGCGTCGACGTCTACCAGTCCCTGGCCGTTGTGTGAGACATCCTTGAGATAATCCTTGCTCGCAGCTGCAGCTTATCATCTTGAGCAACAACCCAAAACCACAACAAATCTGTATAAATTCCACCACTTTCTTCGCACAAATGTGAGGTCTTAAAAAACTCATGTCTTCTGGTGTTTAGACCAACTCATGTGGGTTATGGTTCAAGCGTCGAGATTTGCAGCGAGGATTGATCGTTCCTAGTAAGGATTGGATTGTACCGATATCCCTGTCCCAATTGCCCAGCCAATCACAGGCACGGCAAGGGGTCTCTAGGGATCCATAAAGCTCGTCTTCTGTCCTCGCCGGTCGACCTGAGTGGTCAATTGGTACATGCTGTGGGTTCATCTGGCACGCACTACACATTACCCGTGCCGAGAGGTCATGGATTGTGACAGGAGGCTATTCGAAATAGCCTTCTCCAGAGATGGAGCAACGTCATACTATACGAGGAGCTGGTCTTGTCAGCCACTACAAAAGTTTCAATGGCATTGGGTGTGTGTCTGTAGCTGCAAGATGAGAGCAAAGCCACATTCGTGGAATACAAAAGGCAATTGGATATTTCAAGAGCATTATCAAACACAATCACATCCCCAGAGCCACCCAAACAAACCCCCCGTTCGTGGGGGTTCCATTTTCAGAGTACGACAAGGTCCAAACTCTCACGTGAAAGAGTTGAGACATATTATGGGGTAGAAAATTTGACAGCTCGACGATCAACCGCAAGTTCGTGACCGGAGAAATTCAAACAACGCGAAAGTGGATAATTAGAGGGCGTGATCGAATGTCTGAGACACGGGTATTGAGATATCCCATGACATAACAGGGGCCAGTAGGATCGTCAATCTCGAGAGATTGTGCCGAGACATCGAACCAGAACGTCAGCACGGCCCGCAACCAGCTGTTTCTAGTCGGCGATATCCACGATGTCACATATGTGTATAGGAGTCGAGATCTGCAGGCCTGGAACAGGTTATGTTTGTAATTCACTTCGGCAGTTGATGGAGACGAAGGCCGAGACGAGGAGGATACTGAAAAGGAACTATGTAATCTCGCAAAGAGTCGGGTTCCTCTCCAAAGTGGAAAGGATCGTGAGATTTGCTTCTGTTGGTGTGACCTAGAGGCTTCACTTTTCCAATTGTCAGATTTCAGCAAGGGAAAGGAAATGATCTTACGGTCTGTTCTCGCACAAGGATAATGACTAGCTTGGGGCTAAGATAAACTCCAAGCCATTCCCGCGCATATCACTTCTTTAGTTGGTTTGGTCTGCCGAGAGGCATCGATTCTGGCTCCAGTCCATTCTATTCATCGAGATAATTTATCGTTCTCCGAAGGGAACGGTTGGAGTTGTAACGCTCCAATAGTTTCCTGGTAGGTTCATTAGGGGCTGTAGTTCAGCTGACACAAGTACAAGGGTAGTAATACGATATTGGCGTTATAGTGAAAGGACGCCATAGGTGATAATCTCCTACTCTGGTGTCATCGTGCAGTGTCATTCCAGAGGAGTTTGATTATGTAGTGTAGATGGGAGCATGTCTTGGTACGGTGGGAGGAGCGTTCCGTCAACGGTTGTCTTAAACAGACATAAATATCTGAAGATGAATACGAGAACGTGTGAAGAGACAGAGAAGCAAAAGACAGGAATGTAAAAGAGAGTTGGAAGGTGAACGACCAACAGAGGGTTTTTATCTCCAATTCTCACATGACATCGACACGTGACAAGATCTCTCGAGATAACAGTATTGCAGGATGTTGGTTGTTGGTTGTATTCTCCAATGAGCGACTAATAGCTAGTATATAGTCCTGCATAGTGACCTATAGTAGGCCATTCCTAAGGAAACGACAGTAGATAGACTCTCAAAACTCTTGATAAACCAAAACATGTCATGACTCGGAAATGACTGGGAGTCTCAGACCAGAGACAAAATCAAAAAGCGTGGAGTAGTCGTACAATCATTACTCCTCATCTGAAGTCTCAGAGTCCTCAATCATAAAGGCTGCAGAGCTGGTAGTGTACTTCTGCACAGGGTATTCCACCATGGGCACAATAGGGTACTGTCTAGCCTTGATCTTGCGGTTCTCTCCATAGGCAGCCTCCCAAGGAGGAAGCATCCCCTTAGGAATTGCCCAACCGTATTTCTGGTTACGGAGCCAGAGTCTAACCATGTGACGAGACGAGTTGTCGTCGTCAGTGTAGGCGTCTCGGCGGTGGACGAGGGCGAGGTTGTTGAAGAACATGAGATCTCCCGTCTCAAGCTTTAGCTGTAGCTCGACACGAGAAGCAGCCTCTGAGACAGCTTCAAGGGCACGGATTTGAGCTTCTGAAAGAGAGGGAATGTTCGAGTTCGTCATGCTCGGGTGCGGCCCGAGGCGATGCGGGTCGAGGCTCGCGAGGAGTTTGCCATCGTGGAATGTCAAGACAGGAGCGAGATAGTATGAAGCCTTACGGCCCGATCTGTTTGAAACAATTTATTAGTTGTGTTTCACTCTGGGTAGAAGGTGTAGTTGTCTTACAGCTGGACAGGCCAGTTGGGAGTCAGGAGTGTCTTGATGACTTCTGGCTCTCGGTTGAGCAGGTCGTTGAAGACAGTCCAGGCTGAACTGAGATAGGTATATCCTCCCTTATTGGCGCTGTCTCGAACTTGAAGGGATAGGATGTCACATCCCATGTCAGTGTGGAAAGGCTGGAACTAGTAAGTAGAGTATTATTTTCGTGGAGTTGATGTAACATACCAGAGACCCATTGGTATGAATACCATGACGCGCGTCGGCGGGAGTCTTCCATTGCTTCGAGTCGGTTACATGAGCTTAAAATGTTAGCTAAACCCGATGGTTCTTAAATAATAGTAGTCGAGGGACTTGGGAGTTTGTTGAAGGTTTGGAGTTCCGGAAACGTACATAGCATGTTACCCTTGCGGTCTTGGAGCCCGCGTTTGTCAGCAATGTAGCCAGCTACACCCAAGAAGATAGTAACACTATCTTCAACAGAGTACTTCTCGCCATCGATGCCACGAATGACAACAAAGCCTCTTCCGAGATGAAGAGTCTCGGCGCTCGCACGCAGACGGCGAGACAGGCTTGGGAGAGGGAAGTTGTCGGGGGAGACTTCATCGCCGTCGAGCCCAAGAGCTAGTTAGTTTCACCCGTTAGCAGACATTTACTTTCCCGAGTCGTACGTAGTAGTAGGAGATCTAACTTTTGAAACTAGCGAGGGCGCTGTCGACTTCTTTAGCTTCCTCGCCGCTAAGACGGAGAGTGTAAGCTTGGTCCCCCTGATAGTCTGCTCCGGACCAGACTAAGGGACCAGTCAGTGCGGCATTGGAGGAGTTGGAGTCCTTGATAGGTGATTCCCTGATGAGTTCAGAGTTTACACCAAGAACGCCATTATTTTCAGAGGGCTGAGTGGCAGTTGCATATTCCTGAGTGGTGCCCCTGAGAGTAGCCATTGCTGGGAAAACACAAAGAATTTACTAGTTGAGGGTAGAAAATAGATAGAATTATGGTGTCAACTTCTCGAGTTCTCTCGTTTTTCGTCGAGTATAACTTCACTTTTCGAGACAACAGAGCGGACTATTTGTATCCTCAACTCAACTCCTCTCCTGGCCGGCCGACTTTGAGGACAGCGTATCCCACGTCCCACGATTCACGAGGCCCATTCCATTTCTCCCAGACTGAATAGCCGCCAAGAAGCAAACTTGTGCCCTTTTCCAGAGTGTTTGTTCTCCGGAAGTCTCCCCGGAGTACACTCGTGAGTTGTCACACTGCATCGAGTTGTGGAGGTTAGTCTCGAGAGACAAGTACACGGCTTGTATCCCATCTTTTTGTTGGCCAAACTCGATACTTCCCTGTTATCTCTGACATCGTCAGTGTTGGTTGGGCGAGTCGTGGGGCCGCTGTGACGAGAAGACTGCCTTATGGAGGCATGGCGGCTGCTGAAAGGGGGTGGTGATGCGCTGGGATGGCACCTTCTGCGAGGCCTAGTATCTATGAGTTGGCAAAAGCTCGTTCAATTTCAGCTACGATGGTGCTCAGAAATATCTTCAGCCGAGCTCTGACGCCGTGAAGAGGCTCTCTTGGATCTTCATATCCTCCTCCGAATGATCTCACCAGATCATCTCGGCAATTAAGCGGGAAGCTGTCATTTCCACAACGTTCCTCGACTAGTTCTCGCTAATACTCACCGGACAAACATCGTCAGAAACAAGGCTGATCCGTATCAAACTAAGAATCTTAGTGCTGGCCCTCGGCTGCACGACATCAAACTTCCGGTCCTTGTTAGCGAGCGCTAAGATATGTCGCGGGTACCTGGATCACGCCCGGCCAGAATAGTCTGTCGTTAGTAACCGTAAATACATGCCGAGATAACGATCCACCGTGTGTGTGATCATCCTACGCCTTACCGTGGCATGGCGGCGTGGTGACAAGATCTTGTCATGTCAGTGATATCAGGGGTTACTGAGATCTTGATGGGTGTTGAACAGGGAGTCCAGAGTCAATCTTGCAGAGTTAAATCTCTTAAGTAAACTTGCTTATTATTAACAAGGGAGATAATAAGAGTTACATCTTAGTAACACTCCTTTTCATCTCCTTAGAGCTTTGTACACAGATTTAAGCGGGCGCTTTTGAGGCTTCCGGCTTAAAACTCACAGCCGCGACAGCCACAAACTAAAGCCTTGCTTCAGTTCACATTAGAACATCAATATATCATCGCTGTATTGTCTGCATTGTGCAACCGCACGCTCGTAAATGCCGCTTCACATCCGGACCAATGATCATTGCAGCGTCTCTGCTCTCCGGCCCCCGAACACCTTCAACTGTCCAGTTCCGCAGCCTGGTCCTGACTTATCGAGCTTCCTACTTTCAACAATACACTGTGTGCTCTAGGATTAGGCTTCTTGACCTAACCGCTCAGCAAACAATGACTAGACGGCAATTCTTCCGCACTCAGGGGTGTCCCTGTCGAGGCTATTGTTCGCTAGGAATAATGGTCCGTTAGTTCGTCTGTAACTATGGCGTGCATGATCACCTCGCCAGGTTGTTAGTCTTATTCTGTTAGTAGCTAAAGGAGCTAATGTCAGAGAACTAGCTCAATATGGTTGATCGCTGTTCAAAGGAAGATGTCATCAATTTACACTGTCTTGGTCAACTGTAACCCCAACTCGAACAGGCGTAGGAGTCAGAAACTGCCATTGGCCCTTTCTTTTCCTCTGACCGGTATCGATTGCCAAATGTGAGATCCCTCCTCCACGGCAGAACAGAGGTTCCGCCCTGGCCCGGGAATGCGACAGTGAAACCCGGTGAGCAGTCCCTTTTAGCCTTCTTCTCTCTTTTCATCTCAGCCATCCCATGATCTTCTTATGTTGTACGACATAGGCAGTGAGACTCAGCCGCCTGATGTGCTGTTGGTCAAGCCACTGTTCGCCTGCTCCGGGTTTTCATGACCATTACCCCCACAATCGATCTCTTCGCTATCAGTCGGCACCAAAATATTGGGCAAACCAATTAAATAATGTCCATTTTAGTTCGCGCGTTTAGAGTCGGCAGTGGTGGCCATGTGCCAGAATGGCCCGTTTTAGTGTTGGCGTAGAGTTTACTTCATCAAGCGCCCTTATATCAGAACTATGTCACTCGTCGGCCGATCATGACTGGGGTGGCTTTTGTGCAAGTAGGTGAAGTGAAAGGCTCAGAGCATGTCATGATCCCATGGTAAGCATATCATCTACTCAATCCTGGAAATGTGCGTTGAGTTGTCCTACAATGCCTGCTCTTTGTGACGGTTTTGATAGCCTCGTTGATCCCTTGGCACATTCCTCCACTTCGGATAAAACTACGAGTTGGAACAAATGGGTCTTAATTTCTCTTGACATCAAAATCTTTCAACCAACTGGGGTCTCGTCTCGAGGTTCTGATCAATCGATTCGGGGACCCCGGGGCAAACACTTGCATCAGGGAAGCTACCCGGTTGCCGGCTCCAGGATACACCTTGGTCCTCGTGGCTTAGGGTGCATACAGATTCTTGACAAGTACTTTGAAGATACCTGATAGACTCTCGCATCAACAGGATGGATAGAGCGAGGTGGGCTCGGCGGCAATGGTGGGATACTTTGTGATGACACGAAGGATAACGAGAAGAAGCAAAGAATGCCCTCATATCATTGAATCAACACTGCCGAATTAGGGCAGGCATGCGTGATTTGCTACTCTAGTGCATCGACACGATGAATGTGCTGGCTCGCATAGTAGAGATCACTTTGAGGCCATCCCAGCCACCGCAACTACCACACAACCTCCAAACCATGCCCCACGCATCGTTCTAGTCATATTCGTCTGCTGTCAAAGCCTGACGAGATATAACTGGTGCCATGAGGTTCCTCAGCCAGCCATGTCTAGACGACTTTACGAACAAGTGACAGGGTCTAGACGAGGATGGACCTTTTGATAACGAAGCGCTGCACATTTGTCTTTCTGAGCGCTTGCATCACCATCGGCTGATCTTTCCCGGACTATTTGAGTCAAGATGGACAAGACTGTGGACCTAACTCTGTGTTTGCTATCCCAAGACTATCATGGTACATCAGCAGTCCTCACTCGAAAATAACACTAGCCCATTATGCAACCATCAACTGTTTGGCGCGCCAAACTTTCTA